>PVKB01000970.1:0-75811 GCA_004027205.1 Ctenodactylus gundi
AGAAAGTATCAACTTGCATCATATTTCTCATCAGTAGCAATGGAAACTACAATAAACAATTAACTAGTATATATACATTATTCTAAAAATACTATTATAAACAAAAATTCATTGCCTGGCCTAGAATTAATCACTCTAAGCATGAAAGAAAGATCTTTGTAGATATACAAGAAAAGCTTTTGCATTTCATCATAAGAAAATCCACAAGAGAAAGACTGAACCAAATGAGAAATAGACCAGAATAAAAATATCAAGATAGAAAAAGACGAGAAGTACAACTGGTGGTAGGAGAGAAAGAATGTTGAAAGAGGTAGTGTTCTAAAAGATTTATTCAAATGAGGAGAAAATATAAGACTTGGTATGAAAAATAATTAGAATTTTGACTTCATATCATACTCTCTGACTAGGAGAGGAGGAGAAATGAAAGCATTCATTAATAAAAAGAAAAAACAATAAAGCATGTAAATAAAAAAGGGGTAATGAATAAAATTTAATTAAATAGGCATGAGTGAGAAATAGGTAAAGAGGGGATAACATGATTGGACACTGTCTTGGTCACTCCCTCGTTGTTGACATAGAATACTTACCCATGTGTTAGGGGAGGAAAGCTGTATTTTATCTCATAGTTTCAGAAGGGTTCAGTTCATTCATAATTGGGCTGTAATAGTGGAAAAGTTCTAGCAGAGGCCTAGCTGGAGAAGTGCTGTTCATCCTTTGGTGGACAGGAAACAGAATGAGTGAGAGGAAGGATGGAATTCGCATATATCCTTCCAGGTCAAGCCCCAGTGATCCACCCTTTCTGACCAGGCCCCGCCTCTTAATATCACAAGAAACCCACATACAACGCACAATGTCCAAACACAGGTTGCTTTTTGGAGACTGTCCAGATCCAGACAGTACTGGTTATATAATAAAATACAGAGTGAAAAAAATAAAGTCTGGAATCTCAGGCATTACACCAACTATGATTGGATTGAAATTCTCTTGTTAAAAATTTTAGATTTAGTTAAAAAAGAAAATATATATGCTCTTCAAAAAACATAATATTAAACCACAACAATAAGGAGTTTGAAAATAAATATCAAACAATGAGCAAATAATGAAAATGCTTAGGAAGGCATCAAGACAAATATGGAGTGTGAGTTAAAAACATATAAGAGTAGGGGTAGACATTATGAGTTGATTAAATGTGCTGCTTGTAGTAAACAACAGAAGAAACTGAATGCATGAACAAAACCTGTAGGACCACAATTAAGGAAAAGAAGTGAAAGAACGTGACAAAGTAACATTATAGTGATGTTTTCAGGACCTCGTTCCTACAATTCAGAGAATTGAACAGACAAAAACAGAGCAAAACCAACAGCAAAAAAAGCAAAAAATTATAGAGATGACATTAAATAAATAATCCCAGTATTTCATTTAATTTAACATATTATATATTGTCTTAACCTATTCTGGCTGCTATAGCAAAATAGAAGACCAGTCAAATTATAAAAAACGCACATTTATTTCTCACAGCTCTAGAGATCAAAATGTGAGACCAAGGTGTCAGCAGATTCAGTGTTTGGTGAGGACTTTCTTCTAGTTTATGGATGGTGCCTTCACAGGGAAGAAGGGCAGAGGCAGGTCTCTTATTAATCCCATTCATGAGAGCTTTGTCTTTAAAATCTACTCATCACTGAAAACCCCCAACTCTTAACACCGTTGAAATGGTTATTAGACTTTAGCATATACATTTGATGAAAATATAAAACTTCATAGCAAATTTTAATATGGAACATTTTAGTTTTTGAATGGGGATATATATATATATATATATATATATATATATATATATATATATATATATATATATATATATATATATGTATATATATATATACACATTTCAATACATTTCAATTATGATAAAGCTTTTGCAAAAATGAATCATGCGCTTATCCTAAGCAAAAACCTTCACAAATTTGAAGTAGAAAGATGCCAGGCTATGTTCAGTCCTCAGAGGCCTATAAAGTTAGTTGGAAATTAAAAAACACCTAATGAGGTAAATCTTGTACCATGAAGTAGGAAATTAAAGAAGACGTATATGAATGCTCAGAAGTATCAGAAAATTGAACATTTTTAAAACAATGGGGCACAACAAAAGCAATCAGCCCAAGGAAAAATTGAGCCAAGAAGAAATATATGTTGCCTTTAAGTATAAAAGCAGAAAGCTAAAAATAAATTAAGCACTTACTGAATCCAAGTAAAAACGGTAACAATAACAACACAAAGGAACTTTGAAGAAGATATAAATCATGACAAAATCTAAAATTCTTAAAGTTGATCAGCTAGTAGAAGGGAAGAATAAATGCAAAGATTGGTGCTTTAAAAAGATGAGTACAATTCTAACACCGTGCAAAGCTACTAAGGATAAGGATGAAATAAAATTAGAAAATATTAATTATATGTAACTAGAAAGAGATAAGAATGTAAGTAAATACCCATAATGATTTCTTACCAATATATTAAGAAATAAACCTAAAAATGAATACTTTCCTAGAAAAATGTTATTACAACTCCCACAGAAAGAGCAAAAAAAAATTGCTTGATTGAACAATTATTATAGAAGAATTGATTAATGACCCACTATTGAGAAAGACTGCAGGCAGATGAATTCACAGCTAAATTTTTAATCTAGCTATGAAAAATAGATAATTCCAATATTATTGTAGGTGTTAAAAAGATTGAACTTTCTCTAGTTAATTTCATGAAGCCTAAATAACTCAAACATCAAAGCCCAAGAAAGAATACAAAACAATTAAAGGTACAGGCCAATTTCAACTCTACCTATAGATGCCAAATATTTAAATTGCTTATTAGAGAATGCAAAAGAGGAATAAATAAGAGCAATACGCCACAGCAGAACGGACGCTGCCAGAGAACCGAAAGCCCAGTTCAATATGCAGAAGTCTGGCTATATATTGACTACATTAAAAATTAAAAGGAAGAAATCTCAAACATTATCAATATGTCGTGAAAGGGAATCAGATAAAGATTAGAGACCAGCGCTTAAGGGAAACCTTAAGCAAAATAAGGAAAGTGCTCACGTAATAAAGTCAAGGCCAGGAGCAAAAATTGTCTGAATGGGAAAAACAAAACAAAACAAAAAATAAAAAAACTAAAGCTTTTACTTAAAAACAGGTAGCAGGAGAAAAGCACCATAATTACTTACATTGGTGAATCTAGCAATTGTAAATAAAGTAATACGGTTGATGTGCCTGTTTTCTTTTAAAACCTCAAAACTCCTGAAAAACAAGAGAATTTGGTGTGTTAGATGAATATTAGGTGAAAGATAGAAATTACCAGCTCTGTTCTATTCAGACAAAGGCACTTAGAAAAGGATGTGGGAGGAACATTCGATTCAGAAGACAAACGCTATTAAGTAATTTAGCATAAGACTGGTTAAAAAGGTGAGGAGCACAGCACATGGACAGAGCTATAAAAAGATGAAAAGGGATGCAAAATAAAAAACCCATCGTTTTCTTGGGTAGAATAATCTTTTTTCTTTTACACAACATACCCTATCTTTAACTTGGGACTTATTTATTTATTTTTTTGAGACAGAGTCTTGCTCTGTAGTCCAGGCTGATCTGCACTCACTACAGGCTGGCTTTGGACTCAAGACAATCCTCTGGTCTCAGTATCCCAAATGCTAGGATTATAGGCCTGCACCGGCTTATGTGGTGCAAGGGAATTGCACCCCGGAATTTAGTGCTTGACTTAGAGCTTGCTAGGCACGTGCTTTAACCGCTGAGCCATTCCTCTTCCAGCCCCAATTTGGGGCTTCTTAAGGATGTGCTGATAATATCAGTGTAACAATAAAAAAGGTTTTAAAGATTTTCATAAATATAGTTATGTTTAATGAGTCAATGAGTGCTACATTGATTGTGCATTAGAATCACTGATGGGGCTTTGTGAGAATACAGACTCCAGATTTTCACCATATGAGTTTCTGCAGTTGACATCTGCAAGAATTTCACGACTCACTGGTCAAGTTTACACTGCATTGGGCACTTCTTACTTCAGGATTTCTATTCTGAGCACAAAAACCTAAAAAAAGTATATTCAGCATTTGCATTTGAAGGAGTATTGTTTTAATATCGTTTGAGTGAAATGATTCATTTTCTTTTAGAAATGATAGTTGAAAGTTGGTTTTATAGTCAAAAAGATAAATAGAAAAGGTTTGTACTTTTGACGTGATATATATGTGCACAGATACTCAAGTTCAATGCCAACATTATGTATCACATATGTACATATCAAAAATGGGGGAAAGTTAAATAATAAAGTTGATTTTATAAAATAAACAGAAGTTGTCCATCTAGCATGGGATAGAGAGCACTCGTTGAAAAGTCACCCTGTCAACCTGTTTTAGTGTTGATATTGCACTCAAAAGCAAAACAATCGAGACCAGAGAGAAGAAACATGAAATTTACATCCTGCTTTGTGTCAGGAAGCAGTAAAATTGTGCTGAGAATAACCTGATATGTTGTTTTGGTTTTGAAACCAACCTTGCGTCTGTTAGTCTAAGCATCGTAGCTCCTGTTTCCTTTACTCATAAATGGGTTGTGGTAATAATCCTTCCTTCTTATGAGAATAATGCTTACTTTAAATATATTAATGATTTAGTATGTGCTAGCTAAAAGTAAACAAACAGAAGCAACACCATTATCTCCTCAGCAAGAGTGTTTGAGAAGGTGTCAATGTCTCTCCATGCTTGAGTATGAAGTTAACATGTAATAGGCACTTTAGTGAATATGATTTTATAACATTGGAATAAGATCCAACATTGTGTGGTTCACAACGAAGTTTTATCAAAGGCATCAAATATTCTCGTTCTGTATCATTTCAAAATAAAGTCACTTGCTTATCCCCAGGAAATGTTTTGAGTAAAAATAAATTCACCTTAATAGTCAGTGTGTAAATATGATTTAAAAATTATCTTATGTAATATTTTTCCCAATGTAGTCCCCCACATTCATCATGAGAAATCCTTGTCTACACTTCCCAGGTTCTCATGAACAATTTTACTCCTTCTCTGTATTGCTCTTGGATTTTAGTCATTACTTTGATCCTATATTGGCCACCAGGGTCTTTCACAAGGACATGCCTTCCCTGGGCTCAGAAGTCTTTATTGGCAGCAAATTTGCACAGATGTCTAGGCATACTAGCAAACAAAGTTACTCTGTCTCCAGTTCAGTACTGTCTTTGTCACTAGGGTCACATTAGTAGTTCATACAGAATTTCACAAAGTCATTTATGGAAATGATTCTTCAGTTCCTGGTCCTACTGTTTTGGCCAGGGCTCAAATCATTTGAATACTCTGAGCAATAGCAGAGAATAAAAATTCTTGTCTTTATTCAGAAACATGTTTTGAGAATGCCAACTCTACACAGAGATGGTTTGAAGATGACACTATATTATCAAGTCCATAAATGGTAAGTTCTAAATCCCACCTTGGTCATGGGTGGACCACCCAAGACCTTATCTTCCATTTCTATATCCCCATTATCCAGCATCTGGTGAAAAACGCTACTTGAATAGTCATCTTGTCAACTCATTCTATTCTTGATGTTGCTTTCAAAAGCAAAACAATTGAGATTGGAGAGAAGAATAATACATTTCTAAAGCTATGGTCAATTTGGCCCTGAGTTACAGCTGCCTAGCTTCACTGGGGACCCAATACCTTGGCTCCTTAGCAACATGGAGCTCTGGGAATTTCTGCTGTGCTGTTATTGACATATGAACATTAATGATAATGGTCAACACAATAAAAATGCACAATATATGGGAACAATCGAATTTTATTCTTGATTTCTTGAAAAGATTTTTTTTGAGGCGCTTCAGGGACTGTTAATGCCCTGTTATGCTGTTAACTTTTTTCTTTAAACTCTGGTAAGTTAATTGAGGAAGTATGGTAGAAAAGTCATTTTACATTTCTTAATCTTTCCTAGATTTGGAAGAATTACAAAGAGTCATGATAATAGAGTATAGTATGAACTCAATGTCATATAAATGAAAGCATAAGAATGATCAAAAAAGTGTTTCATTCTCAACAGAGAATTACACATCATTTCAAGTGACCCAAAAAGTGCATTTCTGACACCCAGAGTCTGGGTGAAGTCCAGCCTCTTTTTCCCCTTCATAGTTCACTACCACTATCTCAGGATGATGCAAATACCCAAAAGTCTTTTCTCTTGCATATGAAACCCTGTTTTCTTAAAGGAAGGTTAAATGATCTAACATCCAAGAACCAATCACAAAAGTGATAAAGCTTATGGGCCTCTTCCCCACAGCGTCCTAGTGGACCTCATTAAGAAGTCCAAGCAACTATGGCTGCCTGCTCCCCACGGATGATCTCTGAGATCTTAACCTGGCACAGCAAACTCTGAGTCTGGCTTCATTTGAAATGTAGGAACTGCTGAGCCCTGGAGTACTGGCTTGTAGTCCCATCACTCTTGGGAGACTGAGTCAGGAGGATCTCAAGTTCGAACCTATCCTGGACAACTGAAGGAATTAATGAGACTGTGTCTCAAAATCAAAAACAAAACATGCACTGAGGATGTAACTCAGTGTGAGGCCCGGGTTCTATATCCAGTACTACCAAAAACAAAAACAAAGACACAAAACAGGAACATTTACCAATTTCACATAAGTTTTTAGAAGAAGAAATGAGGATGACATTGGATATACTTGGAGTGCAATGTTTGGTTGCTGATTTATTCAAAAGAGAACAAAACTTCAAACCAGATTTATGAAATTTCCTATCGACAACTTCGGAGGAACTTTATTCCCACCTGGAGTCACTTTTTACAGGTAACTGCTAACCCTGTTCCAACTTGCTTTCTGTGAGGGAACCTGCACACCTGTCTTGCCCTTCACTATCATTCGAGAGGAGCCTGTGAAAATCTGTTTGTCACATCAGCAAAAACCCCCAAAATCCAAAGAAGTCACCCCTGGGAACTTTTCCTCATCTCACAAAGTTCATTTCATATGAGGACATGTCTGCCTCCCAGGGTCCCAAGACACTAATGGCTGGCATGATGAACAGTTAATCTCAAATATTCTTGTAATTTTTTTCCTATAAAAATCTTGAATTTTTCTAGAATCTTTTATGGCTCTATAAATCGAAACGACTTTCTAAATCTGTACTTTCCAACTGCTGTGTTCCACCTTCTCCTGTGAATTCCGAGGTTTATCTCACTGACACAGATCCCCAAAGCACCTTCGCAGTAGGTTCTACTGGATCGGTCCCACCTAATTTTACTTTCTAACTTTCAGAGCGACCCGGGATACCCCCCCCCCGCCCCCCCCGCCCCAGCTTTACAAAGATGCTTAGATGGAACATCTCAACACCCTTTTCAACGATTCCAGATGGTCCAGCCGCTGCGGTTAGCTGTCCAGATCATGGCACGGATGAGAAACCCGTGCCCTGGGTCCGCCGCGCGGGGAAAGCGCAGGTGTCCCGCGGCGGGGCACCCAGGCCCGAGCTCCTGCTCATCCCCCAAGCAGAGGACACCGCCCTGGCGCTCCGGTTGCTAGGTCTTCTGTTGGCGGTGTTCTAAAGGAGCCGCAGCAGGACCAAGGCAGACCGCGAGGGGGGGGGGGGGCGGAAAAGTCCCAGCCCTGTCATCAGGAAGCCAAGAGAAGAAGCAGCTGCTCGTGTCTAGTCCGCCCCCATGTCCCCAAGCCCTGAGCAGGCGGAGGGCCCCCCTTGTCCTTGGTTCCTCCCAACCCTCGCTGGCCCTCGCCGTCCCACGCCCCGGCGCCCCTCGGCCGTCGCGCACCCCCGCTCGCTGCCGGCGAATGGTCTGGCCCGGCGGTAGCCACCACCCCTCCGGCGGCCAGCGCCGCTCCAGCTGCTCGGGGTCCTGCGCCGGAGCCGTGCCTGCTGCGTACGCCCGGCGGGCAGCGGGGGTCGCGAGCCACCAGCGCAGGCGGGGGACCAGGGGAGCCTGCCTCCGAAGGGCGCGGGGGCGCCGAGGGGCAGCGGGCAGCCGGGGGAGGCGAGGACCGGGGTTCTGCTCCCTGCACCGGGTGAGTACCCGCCGCCGCCGTCCCAGACCCCCTTCGCCTGGTCCCACACCCTTAAGGTCCCAGTCCCCACCCGGTTCCACCTCGGTCCCCACTGCCCCGGGGACAGGGTCCCGGGAGGGGGCCACGGAGCGGAGGGCGGCTGCTGCTGCTAGGCTAATGATTCAGCACCATTCGTGCCCAGAGGTTGGGGCAGCAGGGGGAGGGGAGAGGGGACAGGTCAGTTGCCGGTGGCCGTCCGTGTGTAGGCGCGCTGGGTCGGGTGGGGTGAGCAGGGAGGCTCCCCGCGGGGTTGTCCTGGCATCCCCATCTTTCCCCACCTCCTCGGACGGACCTGGTGAGCGTGCTTTGCGTTCCTGAAAGTGTGTCAGACTGATGCCTTTTTCCGCACATCCCAAGGAAGCCCCCGGCCCTGATGGATGCCCCTGGGCGCCTCCTCTCAGGCGCCTGTGGATTCCAGCATCCGCTTATTTTACGGCGCAGCATTCCTCCGCTAATGTCAAAGAGGTCCTTGGAAGTTGTATTCTGCCCTGGGTGGGTCTGGTTGGTCTTGGCACCAGAGGGCATACATTTAAGGGAGGGACGAAATACACTTTCACATCCTAGGTGCTTACTTTTTGTAAGTAGGCTTTCATTAAATAAGCACAACAACTCAGAGCCAAATGGCAGAGTGAGGAGCAGAGACGTCAAGGCGCATTCTGAAGGACACCAGACAGCAAGGGGAACCCTGGGCTCCCTGGACTTGGCTCCATGGACTTGGGAGTGTATGCCTGAGGCATTTGTATGCCTGCATACAAATGTCCATTTGTATGCAGATACATGTTTAGGTAGTAAGCATACAAGGAGGATGCCTGGGAGTAAATCTGAAGCAACAACCTGTGAACTTTCTCGTAAAATTTGTTTTTACCCTTTTACTATGAGAGAGCAATTTTTGAGTCTTTTTTTTTTTGAGACAGGGTCTTGGTCTGGAGCCCAGATGATTTTTTTTTTTTGAATAACGTGAGACAAGCTATTTTCTTAGAAGGTGTCTAGCAAAAAACAATATGTGGACAGCACTGTCTAGGTGAGCTGGGTCAGAACTGGAGGTGTTCAACATACTTTGGACAGGGATCATGTGGTGAAGGCTCAAGTCTTGGAGACATCAATTAGGCCGGTAAACAGAAATCTTGATAGCTCTTTTTTCAGCTTTAGGTAACATCTCAAGTAAAAACAGTTATCTGCTTCGCGGGGTAACTGAATATCACACAATAGGGGTGGCAGATAAATCCACTAATCAAATGGTGTTATTTGATTCATTACTAGTCTGTGTTTTGGCACAGCAGGGGCTAACTCCGTTTTATAGACTAAGCAATTAAAATACAGAGAAGGTCCAAGACATTCCCTCAGTGGAGGAATCTGGTAAGCATTTACTTAGGTGTTGCCTCTCTCCTTTAATAAATATGCCTGGCACCGTAAAAAGGAGTTCTATAGATGTAGAACTAAACCAGGTTGATTTGTTTTTGCCTTGCCCTTCAGAGTCAATGATTACATTGACCTTCTGTGCTGCTTCTGCAAAGCTAATGGATGCTAGGTTGTTCATTCTCCTTTGGAGAGTCATTTAACTTGCTTCCATTTTATGATTTATGGATGTCTCTCTTCAGATATGCAACTCTTGTTAATGTCTCAGAAGGCAGATCCCTATAGCACAAATGCTCCTTATCCTAAGTATTAGCATAGTATTTACTGGCAGACAAGAGCATAGCCATGTAGTGCATCACTTCTCAAGTACTGAGCCATTTGATTGGAGAATTCTCTCTTAAGTTAATGGGAATGCTGATAGGATAAAGTCTACTGCCTAAGTAAGAGCATAAGATGGAGACTTAAATTTTGATTTGTCATTAAGGTAGAGATTGTAAGAAAAAACCTAAATCCATCAATAATATACAAATTCTGTTTAGTGCACACATTTATTTTAGGAAATAAATAAGCAAAATAGATTATAGATTTAAGTTACAAGATATAGATAATAAGAAAAGTGGATTCTATATGAAGTAGTCTTCATTTTGATTCCTAGAAGGCTCTTTCTTTCTCTCTCTCTTTCTTCTTTCCTTCTTTCCTTCCTTCTTTCATATGGTTATTAGCAATACTCTGAACCTTGGTAAACCATCTTGCAATCCAATCTGTTTAATCCCAAAGAGAACAGCGAAATTGATATGAATGAATAAGCAAAAATACAGCATCACTCCTACCTTAAACAAGTGAGAAAGTTCATATTAGAGCTATGGGCGGTCAGCAGGAACATCTTAACCTTGGCAGCATACTTTTTTTTGATAACATCACTGCAAGTATAAATATGACACCAACCTGATGCAGACCATACTTTCTGTCTCTATATCTTTGACTGAAGATTATTGTCTACCAACTATCTTTCAAGAGCTTAAAAGCTAGCTGGAAAGATACTATTACACACAAGTAACTAACAAAATAACTTAGAATAGGATTAATATCAAAAAAGAAAGGTGGTGCAGACTTACCTGCAAGAACAACACCTTGACAGGAACAACACCTTTGACCTGTCAAAGGTCAGGAATTGATCCAAGGATCAGGATGAGGCATGGGTGATCAGAGGATCAGGAAGCTTTCCACAAATGGGTGTGAGCTCTCTCAGAGCTAGAGGTATTTCCATAGGCAAGGAGAATGCCAGACACAAGCTCAACTAAGAAATGCTTGGATATTTGGATATAGGGTGACAGGTTACATAGAACCTTGCTGCCTGGTGTAGGATCTACATGTGAGCTGATCATCATAGAGTATTAGTGTGGACTTCTAATAAGGCCAAGTCTCTCTTGTTCATGTTCCCTATGTTTTGCCCCAAAACCCCTTCCAGGAAGAAGATGGTATATTTTCTGGTATTAAAATAACTTGTCAACTAAATGCAGAAAAAGTTTTCTTATGCAAGTAAATATTTTACTCTTCCAAGTGTATTTGCCCTTTCAAAATCTCTCTCACCGTTGTAGAATTATGAACAACTTAGAAGCTACAAGAATATGAAAAATAAAAATCTTATCAAATAACGACAATCATTATAGTTAAATAATTGCACACACAGTTTTAATCATGCTACATTAATACCTTTTTATATATTTCACCCTAAGTTTGATAATATTAGCTTTCACTGAATTATAATTGAACAATAAACATTTAAATTGTCTACATATCTTTTCATTTGGTAGGTCATACTAGAATTTTCTAAACACCCCTCATTAGTACTATATTTTAAATAATTTTCTAGCCACTCCTTATCACTATATTTTTGTAATAATCTCTGATAAATATCTTTGTGCATAGCTTTTTTAGTTTGAAAAATTTCTTATGATAGCATCACTGGGTAAAGGGTATGAGTTCTCAGATTGTTTTAAACATGTTCGGGAACTACTGAAATCTCTACATTTAATTTGCAATGTTTACATATGAGTATAGAATATTTGCAAATCAATAATAATGACACTCAAAACTATCTGTGGCTCTCCAGATTACCCTCTTTCAGGCACCATTTCTTTTAATAAGAATTAACTAAATCGCAGGAACTGGGAGAAAGGCAAGGGAGTTGCCATATGGAACAGAGAAGACATAATTAAAGTTGGAGAACAGGTTTGGCTAAGAGTAAGCAAGAATTTATAGTCAGAAAAAAACGTATGTGACGGAACACTTTCTGATGCTAGGGTTGTTTTTGCAAACCTAAACTTGAAACTTCCCCTTCCTTTCCGTTAACTCACACCAGACACCATATCTGTCTCCTTAAATGCTATAAAATTTCTACTCCCTCCTGTTTCTCTGTGCTAGTGATGCAAGGCACAGATATGAGTGCACCCTTGCACCCAAATTTAGAGAATTCAAGTAGGTGAGCACAAGAATGTGGGACCTTTGCCCAGTCCTCAGCAGAGGCCCTGCATTCAAGGTAGGAGAGCATATGAAAGGTACCTCACTAGACAGTGAAGACATTTGTCTCCTCCCTGTGCACATCTGCTAGAAATGACCTGTGAGAACAGAGGCCTCTGGGAGAAGCATACATTCCCACCATCGCCTCCTAGTATTCAATTGCTTGCTCCCTTTGTTCCCAGTATCTGACCGCCAGAGAAAATTCCCCTCACGGAGGATAAACATTGTACCTCTGTTTCCCTATCTGTTGTAGTGACAAGTGACACTTGCTCCTTGTTATAAGGACAGAGGCCCAATATTGTCAGGCACTCTGGCTGGGCCCCTTACTTAGTCTTTCAACTTGGGTTGGGGACCATTAGTCAAGTGGGACACTAAGTGTCTTGGAGTTTCAGTGGAAAGGAGTCATGAACACGCATGTGCCTTAGAGTGTGAAGGTGCAATTGGGGAGCAGAGGCGTATTTCTATGTATATGCCATCAGTCTTGAATCAGAGACCTGAAAGGAAGCAATGAAAATTAAAACATCACATTACAAAACGAAAAGAGGCAAAACTTCCCACCCTTTGCCCATTCCTGGTCCTGTGAGGTGATCTCTCATGGAAGCTAGACATTCCAGGAGGCAGAGAATTTCAGGCAGAATTTGTTCTGTGCTTAGTTAGGGCCTATTTTTAAGTTTGTTTAAATTCTTAACAAAGGTGGTAAATCTATTTCCATTTCTCTCAGGCATTATATCAAAGCCAAAGTGGGCTTAGCAAACATTTTCTCTACAGTTAAAAGAAGAAACGTTAAATTTACATAGGCCTGCCTATTTACTCTCTACTGGCCTTTATTTTCCACTTGACATTTATCTTGTTAACATACTCCTCTTCTCAGTACACACAGTAGTTGACAAAGCTAAGGCGTTGGGATTGTTAGGCTCTGAGAGGATGAGTGATAAATAAGTTTTCCTCTTTTTTCCTTTGACTTGTCCCTTGCTAGTGCCTCGTTGACTTATGTTCTTTTGCAGGCTTAGAATTAAGTGGTCAAGTGCTCATAGTCTCTGAGGTCTCTGAGAATGCTTTTCTTTTTGAAAATGATAATATTGTTGGTCCACTGGGGGTGCCAGAACCATAGACATTGTTTGCTTTTTTTTTTTTTTTTTTTGAAATTGTACCAGAGCTTTCAAACTTGTTAGTTTCATCCCTCTGCCTCACTATGGGAAATGAAACTTTGTATTCAACAAAGGATTGCTTTGAAGATTTTTATTATCACCACTTTGCAAAATGTGGGCAGGTGCAACAGCTAATTACAAGAAGACAGTAACCGGTTTGTATAAAATTTCTCCCCCCTCCTCCATTAGTGTTTGTGCAGTGAAACGTTTCTAAGCAAATTAAGCATCTGTAGATGTGGAAAGTACAGCAGCTGTAATTCAGGCAGCAACCTCAAAATCATTTCGAGGCTATTTATTGGATCTGAATTTTGCTTAGGCCAATCTGAACATCAAGAAGGTTCTTTCTCTCTCTCTCTCTCTCTCTTTCTTTCCTTCCTTCTTTCCTTCTTTCTTTTTCTTCCTCTCTTTTGAGACAGAGTCTCCTTATGCAGCCAGTAATTCCTGGAACTCCTGGCAGTTCTCCTGCCTCAACCTCCCATGTGCTGGGATTACAGGCATAAACCACCACATCCAGCTCTTCTGGTACTGGGGAATCAAACTCAGGACCTTGCACTTGATCAAAAAGTACTCTAACCACTGTACTATTCCTCCAGCCCCTATCTTTCTTTTGTAAGTGAAGTCATCCTACTTAGAGTTTGGATAAAATCTGATTTAATTGATGAGTTATACTACATCATCAATGTGGAGTGTTAGTAGAAGAAGGTAGCTTCCATGGGCTTCACTTGAATCATTGCATTTTTCATGTGTAATTTTGTCATTATTATTTAAAAGTAGTTTTTCAAGGTAATTATTAAATTGACTATGTATAACATTAACAATGACTGCTAAAAATTAAGATAATAATTGTACTGTGTATCTCAGACTGTATTCTGTAGCCAACCAATCAATACATAATGATTCTAGAGAGACAAGATACAAATTGAGCTCTTTCTTTCTATAATCAATTTAATATTTATAAAATCAGGTGGGGGACATTTCCACTCAGCTTTAGGGTTGATTGCATCATATATATTACTTAATATATAACAATATAGAATCCTAAAGTTTGGCAGATATTGTTTTGTATATTTTAGCAGTGAAAATAGAGCTAGAGAGGAAGACAAAATGAGGAAAAATTGGCGTAGAGAATCACAATTGGGAATTAAATGTTGGCATGCAGTTGCCTTGCTTAGACATAAATATTGACATGTGATATCATATAACCTATTTACTTTGTTAATTATAGCATAGCCTTTTTGGTTTTTACTTCTTTTAGAGCATTTGAGGAAAACAAACTTCTCACATTCGCTGGTTTTGTATACTCATCTCTGATGTCTGTTTTCAGTTCACTTCAGCTTCACCCTTGAAAAACAAGCACATTTCAATCCATTATTGTTGCAGAATATGAACAAGTTGCTGCTGGAACTTGCTACAGTAACTAACGGAAAAGACACATCTTAAAACATTGAGGGAAGTTTGAAAGAAAGGGATCAATGTTTTTCATAATTAAACAGACTGTGTATATGTACAAAAGATTTTTCACTTGTGAAAAAAATCAATGCCATATAGGATATTTTTTGGCAGAAGGATTGACTACTACATATGTTTTGGAGTTGTCATTTCAAAATAACAAGCGTTCCCTATTTTAAAAATGTATCTTAGTAGGTGTGTGTATGTTAAAGAAACATTTGACTAAGAACTAAAAGTCAGATATGTTCATTAGTTATATAGTATGACATATTTTCATACTGTGCTAAACAGTGTGATTGTGTGTTTTGCTGTAAGACATTAAAATAACAAATATAGAATTTATGGAGTTGCTAACATCTAGCTTCTGCTGGAAATACAATTAAGCAAATACAGTGAACAAAGGCACTGAGTATAAAACCCTAGATCTCCAAGTAAAATTACCTAGCAGTAGAGGCCAGGGATTTTTTTTCTCCTTATATAACTACATATTCTGGTAAAATAAATGTGGTTTTCACACTTTCTGAAAGAACACATAAAATAGTTTACCTTATTTACAGTTTGAAGTACTTATGGTCAACTATGGTTCAAAAATTCCAGAAATAACAGTTCATAAGATTTTTTTATTACTGAATTTTTTTATGTGTGTATGTGTGGAGATACGGTCTTGCTCTGTAGTCCAGGCTCATCCGGGACTCACTATGTAACCCAGGCTGGCCTTGACTCCTGGGTAATTCTACTGCAGCCCCCCAAGTACTAGAATTACAGGCATACACCATCATGCCCAGTTTACACTTCGTGGGTCTTAAATTGCATGCTATTCTGAGGAGCCTGATGAAATCTCCTGAAATCCCTCCTATTTGTCCAGCCTGGGATATGAATCACTTCTGTATGCACTGTGTTCATACTGTGTACACGACCCACTTGTTCCTCAATAGCCATTTTCATCACTGCTTCCCAGTGCTGTGTTCTGGTACCCCTTATTTTATTTAATAATGGCCCCAGTGCAAGAGTAGTAATGCTGGTATTTCAATTCAAATACGCCAAAGAGATGTTGTGAAGTGCTTCTTTAAGTAAAAAAATCAGAACAACACACAAAAACCCAAACAAACAAAAAAACAAGTTCCCAACTTAATCAGGAAAGAATAAATCATATGTATTAGTTACTATGACCTATAATTAAGACATACAGAACACATTTATATAATTTTTATTACAGTATACTTACAATTGTTTTATTATTATTGTTAATTTCTTAGTGCATCTAATTTATGAATTAGACTTCATCATATGTGCTTATAGAGGGCTCAGTTTCTCTGTTGTTTCGGGCATTCATTCACCGGGGGTCTTGGGTTGTAACCCTTGCCAGTAAGCTGGAGACTCCTATTTCCTTCAAAGTAGTCTAAAAATGCTATTAATGCAATTATTTGGTTGGCTCCTGGCATCTTGTAGGCAGGCATTCCACCTTTACTGCCAATTAACATTTTTAGTATTGGTTTCGTTTCATATATTTTTATTGTAAAAATCAAGTAACATAAAATTTGCCATCTCATCAGTTTCCAAGTGCACAGTTCCCTACTGTGTAACATATGTTCACTTTTTTGTGAAGCAAATCTCCAGAATGTTTTGATCTTGCAGGTCTGCAACTCCACTGCCTTTAGTGAGCTCACCTTCCCTTCTTCTTCCCCTCAGCCCCCGTAGGGTAGCCACTGGTCTGCTTTCTCTCTCTGTAAATTTGACTGTAGTGCATACCTCATGTAGGTAAGAGTTCTACAATGTTTGTCCTTTTGTAAATCGCTTGATTTACTTAATATAATGTCTTCAAGATTTATCCATTTGTAGCATATATCAGAATTTCTTTATTTAGGGCCGATTACCCCACTGCATGTAGACACTGCATTTAATTTACCCATGCAGCATCCATTTGTGTTGCTTCTATGGGCACAAGAACATGTCTTCAAGACTCTTTCTTTTTGTTTGAGTACCATAGGCCTCAGAAAATTAGTTTGTAACTCCTTCTTTATACTCTCAAAGAGGTTATATATGGTTGATGTTAATTGTTCTCTGAGTAATTTGGCAAAATCCTCTAATAAAATTTTCTGGACTGATATTTCCTTTCCAGGAAACTTTTAATTGAGTAATGAAAATTATTTTTTATTATTTGCAGAACCACTTATCACATGTTTGTGATTGGCAATTTACAATTTTCAAAAACCAATCTATTCCTCAAAGTTGTTGAATTTATGAGTGTAAAGTTAGTCCTAGTTTTCTCTTATTATCTATTTTCTGTTATTATCCTTTATTCTTTGTAGGTTCTATTGAGATAATTTCTGCTTCATGTTTTATATTGGTGACATGTGTCTTAGAATTTTTTATCAGTCTTGCTAGAGGTTCACCAATTGAACGTTTTTATTTAAGACCCAGTTTGATATTTTTATTGTCATTTTGTTTCTTTCTCTATTGTTCTTTTGTTTTTAAGTTCATTGATTTTTGATTTAATATAAAGTTATTTCTTTCTGCTTGCTGTGGTTTTTCCTTATTGTAAGAACGTAGCTTATTGATTTATGTTTGTGTAAAGTAAGCATTTAAGTGCTCTAATTTTTCCTCAAAACATGGCTTTGCTTTTTTCCCCCACTGGGTATAATACATTGTGTTCCTGTTTTCATTCAGTGCTATATAATTTCTTAAAATTTTTTCTGAGACTTCCTTTGCATCATATTGAGAGACTTTTTTTTTTTTCCAAGTCAGGATCTCACTATGTTTTCCAAGCTGGACACTGGTCATCCATTTATGAGCTCAAGTGATGCTCTTACCTGAGCCTCCTAAGTGTCTGAGATTGTGAGAAAACATGTAGTTTATTTCAATTTCTGGCTGAAGTTTATTCAAAGAGGATGTTCTGTACGCTGTAAGTCTTTCAAAAATGCCTAAATATGTTTTATGAGCCACAATACAGCTCATGTTGGTGAAATAGCAACATTATATACATTTTAGGAGTATAATGTGTCTTTTCTGTCTGATTATTTTACTTTTGTATGTATTTTGTATGTTTTACATATATATCCAATATAACATGATTAACCATCCCTTTTTTACCTACTTACCTTTAACTTCTTATAATTAGATGTTTGAAATTTGCTCACTGGTTATTTTGCTATAGGATGGTGTTTTGGGCAATGATGGGGTGCATCCATAATGGTAGTCCCAAAGATGATAATGATGTTGAATATTTTCCATTATCAGTATTTTGTTGCAATTTTGGTGATTTAGATGTGTTCAGATATGCAAATAATATTTTATTAGGGATGAATATAGAAGTCAGTAGCATAACATGTCCGTGGATTTCTAGTCTGGGAGCAGTGGCTATATTACACAGCCTACCTCTTTAGCAATAGTCTACTTATCCTAAGTTTGTGCAAATGCACTTCACGGCATTTGTTCAATGCCAAAACAACATTACAATGAATTTCTCAGAAGGAATCTCTGCTTTTGTCACATGACTATACATCATTATTGGTTATAATCATGCTGATGGGCGATAGAGCTCAAAATCTATTCTCCCTGTCTGCCTGAAACTTTGTATCCTTTGAGCAATAATCACTTATCCCTCCTCCCCCCCATCCTAGTCTCTGGCAGTCATCATTCTCCTTGCCATGGATTCAGATTTTATAGATCCATATGTAAGATCGTTTAGTGTTTTTCTTTGTGTCTTGTCTGACTTATTTCAATTCACCTAATGTCTTTCAGATCCACCCATATGGTGACCAATGACAGTATTTTTCCCTTTGAAAAGGATGTATAACTTACATATATATATAATTTATATATATGTATTTTATATAAATTATATGTTTATAACTTACGCATCTAATATATCTTTATATATAAATATGTATTTATATATTTTATAAATGAATTATGTATGTATATATATTTGTATCTTGACAATGGTGAGTAATGCTGCAGTAAACACAGTAGAGACGATGTCCCTTCAACATAACAAGTTCAGCCCCTTTGGTTATGCACCCAAAGTGGACTAATTATTTCTTATGGTGGCTTAGTTTCCATTTTGTTGAGGAATCTTTATATCATTTTCTACAATGCCCACATTAATTTACATTCCCACCAATAGCATACAAAAGTTTTCCTTTCTCCGCATCTTCTGCAATCCTTGGAATCTTTTGTGTTTGGTAGTAGCCATTCTAATAGATGAGGGATAATAAGTCGTTGTGATTTTAAATTGTGTTTTGCTGACATGAGTGACATTAAAAAGTTTTTCACTTATATACCAGTTGTGTGTCATGTTTTGAGAAATGTCTGTTGACAATTCTTTGACCTGTGGGTTTTTTTTTTTTTTCATTTGATTGTTTTCTTGCTAATGAATTATTTGAAGTCCGTATAGTCATTGGATATTAATCCTTTATTTAAGTGTGTTTAGTTTTCAAAAATTTTCTTGTATTTTGTGGGTTGTCTATGCACTTTGTGAAGTGTCTCTTTTGCTATGCAAAAGCTTCTCAGTTTGGTGCAATTCCGTTGGTCTATTTTGCTTTGGTTGTTTATGCTTTTGGGATCACATCTAAAAAGACAGCACTGAAATCAATCTTAAGAAGCTTTTCCTTATGTTTTCTTCTTACAATTTACACTTTCCCATTTTAGACATATTCATTCTATTTTTAAGTCAGTTTTGAATATGCTGTAAGGATCTAATTTCATTCTTCTACATGTGGAAGTCTAATTTCCTATCATCATTTTTTAAAATATTGAATATAACTTTCAACCCCCAGAACTTACATTGAAATTTGATTGGCATTGTGATGTGGCTTACATGAGGTGATTAGACAGTATCCAAATAAACGGGTTAATTTATTTATGAATGCATGGATTCATGGCTAGGTAGATTATTGCAAGGTAGTGTTGTTATAAAAACCAACTTCTCTGGCTAGCTAATTCTGTCTCCTTGTGTGGTCTTCTCTGCCATGTTACCACACAGAAAGAAGGTCTTACCGATGCCACAGCTATGTTGCTGGGTTTCAAAATAAATTAAAAAAACTCTTTTTATAAACTTTTTATTTTCAGATATATTGTCTTATCATATGAAAATCCACTATGACACCATTTTTGTTTTTTTTTTTTTTGTTTGTTTGTTTTGTTTTGTTTTTTGAGACTGGGTCTTGGTCTTTAGCCCAGGCTTGTTTTGAACTCATTGGTGTAGCCCAGGCTGGCCTTGGACTCAGGACCAATTTATTGTAGAACTGTGCTTTTTCCATTGAGTGTCTCTGGTACCTTTGTCACAATTCATTTGACCATGTTTGGGTCTATTTCTGGCTTTTCCACCCTGTTTCATTGGTAAGTAGGTTTTTGTGCCAGTACCATGTTTTTTGGATTATAATTATTTTATAGTATGTTTTGAAATTATGAAGTGTGACATCTGTAAATTTGTTCTTTTTTGCTAATGATTGTTTTTATTTGTGTGGTGAGTCACTGGATTTTGAGGCAACAGAGAATGAATGAAAATTCACTGTGAAAATTGAATACTTAACATAGGAAAAGACTTAAGACATTATTATTTTTGAGTTTTCATATGTCAATTTTGAATATCCATATGTTACATGAAAAAGCTCTCAAAGTACTTCTGTTTTTGGCTGCATATCTCTGTGAGGTTTTCTTTTCTAAAACCTTAAATGAGCATCTTTGAAAGTGGAGCAAATGTAGGAATCTAGCTGTCTCCTATGGATGAAGATATAAAAGAGATTTGAAAAAAAGTAAAACTATTTCACAGTTCTTTTTGTTTTGAATTTCAAAGTATGCTTCATGATTATGTAGTGTTTTTATTGGTTATTTAAAATTGTATATTTTAAACTCTTATCACTTTTAATTTTGACCATGGTAATGTTTAAAAGTTTAGCTCCTAAAATTAAAAAAGAAAAATTAAGAATGCTATAAGCTTCTAGAGTTTGAGAATCACTAGCCTAAGACAGCAATGCAAAGAGAAGAGGCTTGATCATGCGACATCCACACTTGGCAAGTGAGGGGCCATCATCTTAGGAGGCTGTTCTGTGTGTCTATTTTATTCTTTCTCCTTTAATAGTTTCACTTTTGCAAAGGATGCCTTTCCCCTCACACTGACTCATCGAAGTACACTCCTCTCTCTGAAAATAAATGTAGTAGACTAGCAGATCTCTTCAGTACACTCTTTGCAAAGTTAAATCCCCCCAAACTATCACTATTCTAATTCTAACTAATGTAGAAAAATATAACTTTATTTTACATTACAAATGACAATAACTGGACTAATAATACTGACACATTGATAACTCATTCAAGAGTGAAAAGAGTAGTTTTGTAAATCAGACTGACACATATAAAACAAAAAAAGTATTTGAACTGGTATTTTTAAAAGTTTAGATTGCTGAAAATGATTTTTTTGTACTTTTCACTAACATTATAGAGGTTTCACTTATATATGGAAAAATGTACAACTTGGTGATTTTTAAAATGATTTTCATAAGTAGCTTTTGAAGATTCAAGTAGCTCATATTGGTGTGGATACATGAGACGACATGAAACAATTTGAAAGTGTCAGTGGAGAAAAACATAGAATGAGAGAAATCCTCTGTGTTTATTAGGACAGGCACACTTTTAATTCTTAGTTGATTAGCTTTCAAATAAACAGGGAAGCAGAAGTTTAGTGATTAATTGAAAAACTGATCCATCAGGAAAGCAAATTAATTCCTCAAGAACAAAAAAGCTGTTCCTGTATTGAGCCTGGGGGAAATTTCTGCTATAGTTTCTTTTAAAGTAAATTTAGTATAATGAAATTCACAACGTTCTCAGCATTCAAGCAGGTAAATTCAACAGCATTCATTGCTCTGTTTTTTATAATGTCACTCACTATAGACTCACCGTGTGATTCTATGTCTTTGAAAGAAGATAAAGCATTTCTATTAGAGTGACTCTGAGCAGCGATTTGGTAAGGCCAGGTCTGGTGACCTGGCTTAGTCCACAAATGAGTGTAATGGTGTCCAAAAAGTGAATATTCTGTGTTTTTAAGTGAAAATCCATTCTACATATACATATTTTATTCCTAGCTGAGATTCTGAGGGACAGTAATCATGTGGCTTTATGTCCTAAAAATTATCTGGTATTATTTGTTTCCAACCAAATGAAGAATTACATCATTTTTTTCTTTTTTTGAGATAGCCTCTCACCCTGAAGTCCAGGTCGGTCCTGAACTTACTATGGAGAGCCCAGGCTAGCCTCAAACTCATGGCAATCCTCCTGCTTTTCAGCATCACCAGTGCTGGGATTATCAGCGTGTACCACTATACCTGACTTGTATGGTGCTGGGGAATCAAATGCAGGGGTTTGTACTTGCTAAGCAAGCATTGTAACTGCTAAGATACGCCCCCGGGTTAGAATGACATAATTTCATAATTAGGGATTTGTACTATAATAAGCAGAGTTTATAGAATCCCAGTAATTGAATAGAGAGCCATGAAGTCTGTGCACTGAAGTGGAGTAAGGAAATGACTACACAGGTTTTCACGGTTTGGGTTTGTCCCAGCACATGTAGGTATGAGTGAGAACAGCCTGAGCTATGCAGTTGGGCTCAGGACTAGTCTGGAATACAGAGTGAGAGCCCACCTCCAAAATAAATAAATAAATAAATAAATAAATAAATAAATAAATAAAATAAAGCGGTGACCGTGGTTCTAGTCTTAAAATGTAGACAGTAAGTCAGTAGAATGTGGACTGTGTGATGGCAACTGCCCATCTCAGCCAGCACAGTCTTATGCAAAACAAAACAAAAATGACTGTCCCCATATTCCCAAAGAGAGAAAGAAGTAAACGTATTTTTCCTTCACAGCAAAATATTTTCTTTCAGAATAGTGATTTTATTTTCTTTTGTTTTTGCTACCAGCCAAGTGTCTATCAAAGGAAAGACAGAACAAAGTTGTGGTTAAGAAAATCCTCAATGAAAGTTGAATCAGGCCCTAGACTTTATATCTATCGTTTTTACCTTGAACTCAGCGGTGAAATTACAACTTAATAATTGCACAGGCATTCTAGAAGATTAGTTTGCTTTCTTATGATATTTTAAAATCAGTTATCAGAAAAGTTCAATAGGTTTTTTAAAAAAATATTTAAGTGTGTCTTTGATTCCATGGTCTACATGTCTATTTTTGTGTCAGTGCCATGCTATGTTTATTACTGAAACTTTTTAGTATAATTTTAAATCCAGGGTTGTGATACTTTTTGCTTCGCTCTTTTGCCCAGGATTGCTTTGGCTATTCTGAACCAGTACTGCTGCTGGTTCCACATAAGATATGGAATTTTTTTCTAAGCTCTCTCAAGAATGTTGTTGATAGCTTGATACAAATTGCATTAAATCTATATATTGCTTTTAGTGATGTGTCCATTTCAATGCTACTGATTCTACAAAACCAGGGGATATCTTTCCATTTTCTAATGTCCTCTCCAATCTCTTTCTTCAGAATATCATAGTTTTCATTTAGAGCTCTTTTACCTGTTTGGTTAAGGTGATTCATAGGCATTTGCTTTTTGAAGCTATCTTGAATGGGATTATTTTTCTGATTTCTTTCTAGGTGGGTTCATTTTTGGTATACAGGAACACTATCAATTTTTGTGTGCTGATTTTAAATTCTGCCACTTTGCCTAATTTGTTTAGCAGCTCTCAGAGTCTTCTGGTTGTTTTTTAGGTCTTCTATGTAAAAGAGCAAATCATCTGCAAATGAGGATAGTTTGATTTCTTCCTTTCTTTTTCATATCTCTTATAATTCTTTCTCTTGCCCAATTTCACACTAAATTTTTAAGTACTAAATTTAGAGGCATGGGAAGAAGGGGCACTCTTGCCTTTGTTGTTTTAGAGGGAAGGATCTCAGTGTGTGACCTCTAGTAAGATGTTGGCCTTTGGTTTGTCATAAATGACTTTTATCAGCTTGGGATAACATTCTTTTATGTCTATTTTCATCTGGGATTTTTTTTTAATCATGAAAAGCTGTTGGAGTCTTTAAGAGTAGACTTTTATTTCATTAGTAGCCCTTTGAGTTTTGCTTAGAGCAAATCTGACCATCTTCACACATCAGAGGCTACACTCAGAGTCCTGACCCTGACTTGGATTCCTGTGTGTCTGCCTGCTGCTGAAGGTGGAACCTGTGTCCTTCTGACTCCAGCAGAGAGGGCTGCCAAAAGAAAGGTGTTGATCCTTCCTGGCCCAGCTTGTCCACTGGGAAGGTCGTGTTTAGGCGATGCTGAGTGTACTAGGTGTTCTTGATATGAGATTAACTAATGAATGAATTGACTGAAGTTCATATCTGAGCACCCTCAACTGTTTTTAAATTCTGAACACCAAATGGGATAATAGACAAAAGTATTGCATATGTGAAATTTTTGAGGCTAGGGGCATAGCTTATTGGTTAAGGTGTTTGCCTAGCATGCAAGGCCCTGGGTTCAGTTCCCTAGCACTACATAAAAATTATCAAAGCATGGTGGTTAACCATTTTAATTCCAGCACTTAGGAGGCTGGGTCAAGAGGATTGCTGTGAATTCACGGCCAACCTGGGTTCCATAATAAGTTCAATCAGCCTGGATGAAAGAATAAAATCTTGTCTCAAAACAAAACATAACAAAATAAAACAAAACTTTTCATTTTATCACTGCTGGGTTGGAGTGTTAGGGTTTTAGTAAATGCTGTCATTGTTCTCTTTCTCTCTCTTTCTCCAAATATGAAGTATCACTTTCTTTATTAGAAAGCCTTGTTATATAATTTTGATTTAAACTGATCCATACAAAATCAGTCATAAGGATACTGAATAGTAAAATATTAGGTTTATACTTTTTATGGTTTTTATTGAGATTTATACTTTCTCGCAGGAAGGCTAGGTGACTAATTTTGCTTTTGAGTCCTTTTTAATTTTCATTTTATTTTTGAAAATTTAACTGAGACACAAAAGTCATTCATAATGGTGTGCCATGTATTATACATATTGTATAATGTCCAAATCTGGCTGAATATATTTATTCCCTCAAGCACTGGTGATGAAAACTTGCAAATTCTTTTTTCCCGCCTTTTTAAGGTATACACTACACAGTTACTGTCTCTGGCTTCCAGCCTGTGCAGTTGTACGCCAGAGGCTCTTGTTTCTATGAAACTGTGTCTTAGTGGAAATTGGGCCTTTGGAGGTCACGGTACTACTCTCCACTTCCATGAGATCAGCTTCTTTAGGTTGCACTGATGGTGAGACGGTATGGTACTTGTCTATTAATGATTTATTTTACTTAGTGTAACATCTCTCGTTTCACCTGTATTGTCACAAATGGCAGAATTTCAATTTTTGTGGCCCGGTGTTGTTCCATCATTTATGGGTTTCATTCATCTGTTGATGGTCACTTAGGTTATTTCTAATGTGAATTACACTGCAATGAACATAAGAGTGCAGATGTTTCTTCCATAGACTCCTTTTATTTCCTTCGGTTCTATACTCCACAGTGGATTCTACTGGCTCTCCTGAATTGCACTGGGATTCTTGTGGATGTCCTGGATCATAGGGTAGCTTTAATTTTAAAGGAAACTCTGAAGTGTTTTCCACAATGATTGTACTGTTTTATATTCTTACTAACAGTATGTAGATGTTCCTTTTTCTTTACATCCTCACCAGCACTTGTTATTTTTACTCTTTTGATATTTCCAGTCTTACTAAGGTGAGATGTTAACTCACCTTGGATTAGGTGATAACATTTAATTATTTTTCTCTATTATAATAACATGTAGAATTTCCAGTATGCCATTCTAGAGAATTGATGGAGAAGGGAAGACATTTTTTTAAAATTTTTTTAAATGGCTAATTTATGTATCTCATTTTCATCTTAGATAGAGTTCTAGTTAAGGGTCCCTTCCTTAGGCTGTTTTGTCTGTTTGTGGCTTTTTATCTGTGCTGAGGGGCCAGCTAAATTAACTGAGAGGCTGAGAAAGAAAAGCCACAGGCCTCAGGAAGTCCCTTGGGCTGTCAAGTTAATGACAGTCTGTCTTCCCGAGTGGTGTTGGCCTCTTTTTTACTGTGACGATCTGCTTACACTGCTGCCTCAGATCCCATAATGACCAAAAGATTATTATTTTATCTCTTTGATGTTAGCCATATATTTGGTAGGTAAGATAAATGTTACATAAAATTGAATGTTCTTAAGTGAGAAAAAACAAGAAATTCATTGTTTTCTTATGGGCCATCTGAAAAATGACACCTAAAGTACAGTCTAAATATTTAGGAGAAATACTCCCAGGGTTCTTGTAAGTGGAATTAAACATAGGAGGAAACCCTCGCTCAATTTCTAAAAATATACCTAGAACATCTGTCTTGGAATCGTAGTATGGCTTGCCAATGTTTATACCTATGCACTCCTACCTCACTTCATTGTGCGGCCCCAAAGAATCAAATGGGCATTGAAATTCAAGTAGTAGCAAGTGGTGAGCTTTGCTCACTCTGTCTTTCTGTTTGTGCTCACTGGAAATATTTGGCTTTACTAACTCTTCACCTTCTTAGGACATCATCAGAAATCTGAGTGCTCTAGCTGGCTCTTCCAGACACGAATCAGAGACAGGCACCATGCCAGCCACGGCTGGTTTTGACTCTATGGACTGTTAAGTGAAGCTGTATACAGTAGGAGATCACACAGGCTCTTGATTTGGGCCAAAAACTGAAATAAGAAATGACATGTAATTTCTCTCCCTATATGTTTAGATTGTATTATATAAACTTGGGATTAGAAATTTTAGATTTTTTTGTTTTGTTTTGTTTTTAGACAGGCTGGCAGAATTTGTTTCTCATGGATTTCTAAAATAGATTTTTATGGAGCAGTGTGTGTATTTGCTGAATCATTCTAAGTTTAATTCTCAGTTATCTCTTACTATAATTTTAAATTCCTTTTTTTTCTAATGCTAATTTTTAATTCTAGTTTCTAAAAATTTATATGTTGTTCCTTTTGAGGGGTAGACACAAAGTCTCACTCTTTTCTCCAGGCTGGTTCTGAATTTACTACTTAGCCTAGCCTGGTCGTGAACTTACTGCATAGTCCAGGTAAGACAAGAACTCACAGCAATTCTCCTGTCTCAGCCTCCTGAGTGCTGGAATTATAGGTGTGCACCACCACATCCAGCTATTATGTGGTATTGGGGGATTGAACCTGAGGCCTTGGGCTTCCGAGGCAAGATCTCTAATCACTGAGCTATGCCAGCCTCTGTTTTTCCCATATTAATTTATACTGACTAGATAAAGCCAACGATATATATTAAGTATCTTAATTATCCAGACCACTCTTACATATAAGACTTTGTATTGGTGAGGGAAGTAAGATATTAAAGCCAAATATATATTTATAAATTATATGTATTTTTAAATGAAATCTTTTTTTGGATTATTAGAAAAATCTTAATATTTTATTGAAACTGAGAAATGGGAAAGAGATGATAAAATATTTATTCAGATGAAAATAAATAATAGTTTGATGGAACTAAGAAATCAAGTTCAAGAGAGAATCATTGTATTTGATTAGTGTTTTTATTAGTAGAAATAAGCCAGTGCTCATTTTGTGTATTTTACTTGGTAACTGCTGAGTAAATGTCTGCTAAATTCAAAGCAAGTAAGGAAACATGAATTGAAAAGTCTAGTTTATATTGAAGTCGGTAAGAGCACAGAGTGGTGCAGGCCTCTCCAGTGGATGTAGTAAGCTCTCTTCTGAGTTTTATTTCCTTTTCCTTTGATGTCATCTTTGGCAGAGAAGAGTACAGTTGGGAATGGGGTAATCCAGTAATTAGAGAGATTCTAGTGGGAATCTGTGAGTCTTCAGAAAGATGAAATATATGGCTCTTTCTGACTAATTTGTATATCATATCAACAAAATTCTCTGAGTACAATATTACAGATCTACTAGGCCTAATGAAAAAGATAAGTTCTGCTTTTTGTCAGGTTCTGCATTTTCTTCCTGTTGCTCACAATAAGAAACCCAGAGATTTCCTACGAAAAGTTTCACAGTAAATACTTGATTAGTGACATCAGCTGTAATCGTGGGAATGCACTGAGGAACAGAAAGCTTGAGAGACAGAGGAAAAGACTTCAAACAACTGAAGTGGGTGTGATTTTGGGTCCAGAAGGAAGACATTCCAGATTGCAGAAAGCCACAGGGAGCTGTAAGCGTATGCATGTCAGAGAACAAATGACATTTTCTGGGTTGTTCTTTTTTTATCTCTAGAGTGACTCTCAGACTTAGTTTTGTGGTGACTGGCTCTTCCGTAGTGCTTACGCTGTGGTAGACACTGTGCAAAGAAGTGCTTTCCATACCAAAGGTATTTGTTTTATTTTTGGTGGTGTTCTGCCAATATGGCTAAATAAAAAGAACTTGGCTTATCAGAGAGCGAAATGGCTGCTTTTATCATAGAGAACTGAGATATCAATGTAATTATCCCAATGAATTATGGGATTAATTTACATTACAGTCTAGACAAGAGATTGCAAACTTAAAAAATATATTTTTAGATTAATATTTAAGCACTTTATTCCCTGAATATCTCTGGTAGTGATCTTTGTGTCTCTGTTGCTTCTAATTCTAGCCACTGTATCTCTCATCCCAACTGCTACACTAAGGTCCCATTCTCAGTCTCCTTCAATCTACTTTCTACATGGTTTCAATTTTCAGTCACTAGAGAGCTTATGGCTCCGCAGTGTCAAAGTAGACAATTTGAAAATGATAATGGCAGCCTGGGGCCACGTGGCAGACAATCATACTGAAACCATGTATCAGATCTTCGAAAAATCAGCTATTTCTTGTATACGTCCCACTAAGTCTAGAATTCAGTCTGGTTTTATCTTGTTGGAAAGCTCAGGAAATAACATAGCCCTTTATTTAAATCCTATATTCAGAAAACATTTCTCATTTTCTACTGAACATTCCCCTTTAAAACTGTTTTATTCCTTTTGGATAAATTTAATTTTGTGTCTACAGCAAAGTAAAGAATGAGCCATTTTTCTAGGTTCACCGTTCTTCAATTTTCTAAATATCTTTTAACAGCAGAGCTTCTAAAACTTAATTATTTGTAAAACCTCAAAGAACTAATTTCCTTTCCTAGAACCAGACTCCTTGATTTTAAATATCTTATTTCAACTCTGACTATATGACACCTATTGTTAACCAAACACTTCAATTTTAGGTGGCTGCTATGGTATGAATCTGGAGTGTCCACACCTTAAGGGAGGAAAGATTTATTTTAGCTCACAGTTTCAGAAGTTCACAGTTCATTGGCACATGGCAGAGACTGGAGAGCTGCTCACTCCGTTGCAGACAGAAAACAAATGAAGCAGGAGCAAGCTGATGTCTGGAGACTCAGGCAGGCTAGAACTTTCCAAGAAAGAAGCTGCAACAGTATTGTTTCTTCCTTTTTTAATTTTTAAAAAATCTTGTACAAGTTGCCTTGTGGGCTGCCCACACTCAAGGTGGGCATCCCTCTGTTCCTTGTAGCCCACAAGTTGACAACCTAAGAAATGCTCTTAACCTAAGTATTTCCTGATTTCAACAAGTTGGCACAATCCCTCCAAATCAAACCCCAAGTACCTGCCCCTTCCAGCCAGGCCCGGCCCTCCTACAGCACAGGGTTCCACAGTTACCCCACTACATCTAAATACATGGGGCTTACGTACCCAGGATTTGGAGATGACGCTGCTGAGGACTAAGGAAGGGGGAGATGGCATGATCATGAATTTGTTTTTGAATATTTTGAGTTGGTGGTGGTATTGGAAACAGCCAGATGGAAATGTTTCTGCCATTACTATAGGAGTAGAAGTGGCAGTAGCAGCCCGGCAGTAGTTGTTGCTTTCCAGAGGCCTCAGATTATTTTTGTTTTGTTAACAGTTACCCCGAACCCTGCTCTGGCATAGATAAGACTTTTTATGGCCTTTTCCACTGCTATTAAATCTTCGCACAACCATGCACTTTCTACTCTTCTCTGTACTTCTGTTAATTCCAGTTCCTTCCAGTTCCTGTAGGACCCTGGTGAATCTACTGTAGTTTAGGGATCAGCAAATTTTTTCTGCATAGGCCATGTAACTTCTATTTTAGCCGTATACCCCTGCCATTTCAGAGCAACAGCAGCTATAGACAATACGTAAACCTGTGGGGCTGTCTGTGTTCCCATAAATCTTAGTCCACAAAATATCTGTGGGTTGGATTTGGCCCATGGGCTGTAGTCCGTCTCTTTTGCCTAGGCCATCTTGCACTTTAAAAAGAAGCTATCTTTAACCTACTGGCTCTCAAATAAATGGGACAAACACTTTGGTAGAAACCTGGATTTTTCTAGCAAACCTACTCTAGAATTAGTCCATTAATTTATTAACCTATTGATGCATCAATTTATTAATTACATGAATGCATTAATCATTCATGAAGGCAGGGGTCTAATCTCTTCTTTTCCCCCACCTCCCAAAAAGAGAGAAATAGAGCTCGGGGCCTTTGCCCTGCACTACCTTCCCAGATGATTTTTCTTAATTTTTGGTTTTGAGATTGCCTGTCACCAAGTTGTTAATTTGCCCAGGTTGCTGGCTGGAACTTGCAGTCTTCCTGCCTCAGGCTCCCAGCGTGCTAGGATTACATGACTGCACCACCCAACCAGGTTTCTAATCATTTCTTAAAGGTTCTCCCTGGACTCACTTCTAACATCTCATAGAAGGGTCTAAATAAGGGGATAGCCTTGAGTAGACCCCTACAGTGCCCTGTGTGTACATGTTGGACCTTCGCCCTTCGTTACTCTTTTTCTACTATTTCCTGCCTGCTATATTTTGTCTTTCTTTGCCTAAAGGCTTTTAGGACCTCCTGGAAACCTGCAGACTGGAGGTGTTTTAACTTTCCAGAGCTCCTGTAACACCTTCTCCATCCTTGCCTTAGCAGAACAGAAAGTGCCATAGAATCCAGTCCCATTCCAGACCTGCAGTAGCCTTCAGCCAATGGCTGACCCTACTGGTTCTCAAAGCTTCTGGGGGATGAAGCTTCAGGGGCCCACAGGGTAGCAGGGCTTGGTGTAGCACACCTTCTATTGGCTGTTTTCCCTTGCTTGTCCTGCTTCTCTACAAGTATTTCCTGTACTTCCCCAAACTGCTCACATTTGAATCCTCATATCAGGGTTTGTTTCTGGAAAATCTGAAGTAGTATCTGCAGCTAAAAGGTAGACAGGGCAAGAAGAATTATCCTCTAATTTCCTTAATTTGTGAATATCTTTTAATTTTTAATTATTTCTGGAAATTCTCCTTGGACCTGCTGTTATCATAAACATGACATGCCCAAAGTAGAAGCCAGAATCTGAAAGCAATCTGCTTCCATTTTGATTAGGAAAGCAGATTTCTAGGATTTTTGTCTGTGTGCTTTCTTTCTGTTCATCTCTAGAGGAAAAACCACTTACATTAATTCAGTTTGAGCTGTGTGTTCCTCATTTTCTCTGACTTGGGTGTGAATAGCACCTCATACAAATATAACTTGAAACTTCACTGTTAGCTATTTTTAACAAAGTGATCTCATTCTTGGCTTGAATTCTTGGAATCTGGGATCAGTTAGTTTACATTTTGATTTATTCTGAAAGTGTTAACCTCAGAGATGCCTTGGCAAATATTTCTAGTACTAAAATAAACACAAAATGTTGTGATTTGCAATCATAATCCTAGTGTACTACTTAACAATTAATCTCTGGGAAAAACAGCCAATGTTATAGATTATTTTAAGAGGTTTTGTAAATATTATATTTCGTAATTCATCCTGCCATATGATTTATAATTATTTTTGCTTTTAAATATTCTGAACTTTCAAAAAATTAAATGTGAAACGTAAATAGGCGGTAAATATATACAAATTTAGGCACATTTTTAGGCCTGCGAAAGCAAATCTTCCATTTCATCATTCATTCATGGTAAAAATAAATTATTACCTCATTTAATACAGATCTTCACATTTTTGCTCAACTGACTACATCTTCCCAAATCAGTGAAAGCTCTGTGGTCAATTTTCAGGACTCTATGTTGACTCATTTGGGGGCTATCAGATAACTTATTTAATTTTCATATTGGATACATTTAGATTGTTTTTGGCTGCAGGTGTTACATATGTGGTTTGATGTACAATTCTTACTCATAGATGTGCCTCAGTATTATGGATGATTTCTTCAGGACTGATTTCCTGAAGTGGAATTACCAATGGAGCGCATAAACACATTATGTATTTTAGGCTATTTAAGGCTTCCTTGTTGTTTTCCAGAATGCTTCCTGTGATAACGATCTAGAGGGAGAACAATTACGGCTGCATTCGAGTAAATTAATCCATTGCTTTGAGTTTGATTTCAGTAATTTACTATACTCAGTTTTCCAATGTAATAATGTTAAAGTCAGTGGGTTAATTATAAAGGGATGATTTATATATACTATTGTTGTACATTTAATGTTGCATTATACAAGATATTATTTACAAGTAACATTTCAAATTTGTTAATGTAATAATAAATTTAGTTAGTATTTATCATTTAGAGAGTCAATTGAGAAATTTTCAATTGTCCAAAGTGACCAGTTTGCTTTAGTGTGCATGCCTTATTTATGAAAACCTAAATATATTTCACTTACAAGATTATTACCTTCACTGTCACTTTGCCAAGAATAAGCCTGAAAAGAAAGTAATATAACCAGGAAACCATGTTCAGTTTGAGTATCATCACATGATGTTTTAACTCGTTTCCAAGAATATCTGTGTTTACTTTGAGAAAATAATTATAAAATATAAAACTGAATAGAGGTTTTTAGCAATTAGTAATTTAGGAATTATGCTCAGAGGAGGTTTCTGTAAGCAAGGGAAGATTGCTCTGTTATGTATATTTTCCATAAGTAAAAATGGTCTATAAAGATTTATATTGAAACAAATATTCTTATACTTCTTATTCTTATCATTAAAATAAACTGTTTACATTTTGAGTAAAATATGAAGCAATAGTAAAGAATAGGGAAACCTTCTCTGAGTAATTTTAATGTTAATTATTAATATTCTTACTGCACACTCTTTGATGGAGAAAAATTCCACCTGAAATTTATAAAAATCGGCCTTATGAAATCAAATTTTTGCACTTTAAAGAGTAAGATGAGAACGTCATGAGGGTTACTTCATGAGGAATTTGTGAGTTGAGAAAGATACCTCAGTTCCCTCTGCTCACTGTTACAAGAAGCTAAAAGAAGTGACTTTGATTATTCCAATGTATACTTTTCTATGAATGTTTGCAGTAAAACATCTTTCTGTCTGGTATTTCTCCCTTTGCATTTTTATCTAACTAGAGTTCAAGCAAAAATCAAGAAATAAATAACATTGATTTTTGGTTAGCCAAAAGTATAATAATGTCTTCATTGAACACACATATGTGTACATATATATATATATATATATATATATATATATATATATATATTACGCCATTGAATCTCATGCAAGAAGTTCTTTTTGCTTGTTGAGCGGTGGTGTGCACGAGTGGCTTCGGGCTGGAATGTCACTCCCAGTCTTAGCCTAGGTTCAGTGGTTTTCCTGGAACAGAACCCTCTGCATTCCTTGTATACCTTTGGCCGTGTTCTAGAATGCTAAAATGGTCGGTTGTGATTTTGTGTAGTTTTGTCATTGCTTTTCTGAAGGAAAGGAATGAAGAAGGTACTTCCATTCAGTATCTGATTTTAATTAAAACATTAGAATGCGTGTCTTCTTTTTGGTTGTTTAGTTGTTTTTTTGTTTGTTTTTGTAGTACTGGAGATGAAGCCTAGGGCCTTCTCGCTAAGCTACTTTTTCAACTCTATTTTTTTTTGTTTTTGTTTTTTGTCTTTTATTTTGTAGCTGAATCTTGCTGAGTCACTAAGTTGCCCATCCTGGATTCGAACTTGTAATTCTCCTGCCTCAGCCTTTCAGGGTGCTAGGATGACAAGGGTTGTGCCATTGGATCTGGCAGAAATTGTATCTTGAATGAATCCATGAAGCCTTTGTTCTTTGTTAGAAACATACCCAGATCATAAATGACAAAAAAAAATTTTTTTCCCCACCCAGCACCAAACATTTTAGCATTCTGAGCTTTCCAGCATTCTGAACATTCCAGCATTTAGAGCTGGAAGGTGGCATCTGGAAGGGAGTTCTTTTTTCCTTTTCTCAGGTTAGTAATCATAAAACTAAATGACTGTGTAGTTATCACAGTGATTGTGGAAATAGATCTTGTGAAACTCAATCATTGCTACCCCAGTGGGGCAACTGTAGGTTCCCAAGTCCTACTTTTGCAGGCTCAGCCCTTTGCCTCTGAGCCACCTTGCCCAGGTCAAATCCATGAAGGTTCGCAGCCCCGCCCAGAGCTGAGGTCTAACATGAGCCAAGCATTTTTAAGCCAAAAGCTCAGAGGTGGAGCCAAGCCATCTCACTATTTGGGAGATTCCAATACCTGTTTCAGTTTGGAAACAGCTGGCCCAATGGGAAGGCTAAAGGTAGGTGCTACTATCGTTAGTTCCATACATTAGAAGTTCTGATTACTGGTAAGCTGTTGTTTTTCATCACAGCTAAGATAAAATTTAAAAGATAGAAACACACTATCATGTTTACTTTGCTCACTTAAAAATACTCCTTCCATTTCAATTATGTAACAATAGTTCTAATTCAACAGCCTTATTTTGTTGGAAGAGATTTTAAAGGTAGTTTGCAAAATATCACATCATTTTATGCACTCAAAAAGGGGAAGTATCAGTTAAAGTGTTTAAGGCATTCCTTCATTGGAAGACAAACTATTCTGAACCTCTTCTTGACTCTGTCTTGTGGCTGTTGATGGTTGATGGTGCAACAATTCCTAAGAGAGTTGATTCTGTATATAGGTTTTTCTCTCAGGTTCAGACACTGACGCCGTGAAATCTCATGTGTATGAACAGAAATAATGACGATGTCAAGACTACCACCTGGCAGACAGAAATTGTAAGACTGCACAAGTACACAGGGTTTTTAAATACTAGAAATAACACAAGAGAGTAAAAATACTGTATGTATGTGTGTGTGTGTGCTTATGTAGAAAGAAAAAGGAAGAGAGGGAAGGAGAAAAATGAGTGGGGAGAGAGAGACAGAGGGAGGGGGAAAATGAGAGAATTTGTGAATTGGCTTATGGGATGGTGGAGGTTTGTAAGTCCCCAATCTGCAGAGTGACAGGGACAAGAGAGTAGTTGATATTCAGCTTGAGTCCAAAGACAAACTGAAGCAGAGTCTCCTCCTGGGGAATCTCAGTCTGTTTTATTTCTTAAGCCCACATTGCGGAGGACAATTTACCTCCTCCAAAGTGCATAGGATTAAGTACTAATTTAATCTACAAAGTACTGTCACAAAAAATCCATACTGGTAATTGAACAAATACATGGATTCTGTGGCTTTGCCGAATGGACTTACAAAAGTAGTCATCCCCATGAAGTTACCTTTATTCAAGATCTTAATCATGTGATAGCAAATACTGATCTGCCATGCTCATGGTTCTTGGTGATTTTAACATTCCCATATAGGCAACTTGCTTAATAGTTGGTGGCAAGTTTAAGTTGTCAAACTTCTCACTGTCTTGGGGGTGTGGCAAAGTGGTGGAACTCAGGTTTGTTAAAGAGAAAGCAGTGTTCAAACTATTCACTTCTTTCAATAAATAACAATTAGGGATTTATAAATGTAGAGTAAGATGCTGGTGCCGAGAGAATGTAGAATATATATATTGTAGGTTATTTTCAGGCAGCTTATATCTTAGAAGATACTCAAAAGCAGCATTTGATTTAATAATCAACACTAGCAAACAATAATGTAGGTACAATTAGTATTTAAAATTATGTACCAAATATATGTTGTTGGAAGATTTATTTTTCCATGTTCTTAATGTAAATAAGTCTTTTTTGTTTAATAGACTGTGTAAGTTGCAAAAATTATCCAGGTTGGCATAGTTATCCAAGGTAGCTCAAGACACGTAGCGATCGATGACAGTCTGTTTTTTTTAGCACATTGATTAGAATTGTTATGAAGAATGTGTTTGTTTTTGCAAGTGAGACTTGCACTTTGGATAGTTTTGAACATTAGGCAAGATTAAAAAATAGTAAATCCAAGTCCATGCGACACTACTGAAATTCAGCTTTGTTGACCCAGTATGATATTTAATTTGTAACATTGAGATACATTTTATGAGTATATGGTTACATACGGTTTTATAGATATCTAGGGTTATTATGGGTATAATTTATACTTGATATGTTTAATATAGTGTGGATTTTAGATGTATTTTTATTTTTTAAGATGACTCACTTTTCATTTTTTTCATTTTTATTTTTTATACAGAGTCTCACTCTGTAACTGATCCTGAACTCACTGTGTCGCCTAGCCTAGCCTTGAACTCATGGAAATCCTCCTACCTCAGCCGCCCAAATTCTGGGATTACATGTGTCTGTTACCATGCCTGACTTATGTGGTGCTATAGAATCAAACCCAGGGCCTTGTGCTTGCTAGAAAATCACTGTAACTGCTCAGCTATGTCCCGCTCCCCTTTATTTCTATTTTAAGGTAATTTTTGATCTGCTAAGTAACTTATCTGAAAAAAATACATGTGTATATATGGTGAGTTCAAGAAGTACCTAATCACATGAACATTAACAAATGTTCACTGTCTTAACATTAAAGTATACATGATTAAAAATGAGGGATAACTAAGCTTTCCAACAGGCTGGTGATATGTCTTTTTGGAATTTATGGGATTTTTGTGAGAAGAGAGCTTAGTGGTAAAGAGAAGGAGTGACTGACAAAAAATAAACCTGTACTCTGAGGGTGTCTGTGGAGAATATATGAGTGTTCACTGGTTCGCTTCCGGCACCAATTCTTCTCTGCATTCCATTATTTGCGAGAATGAAGGACAAAAATAGTTCTTCTCTGCATTTCTATAAAAGGACTGGTTTTATAGCAAAGATTGTGGTGCCAGATAGATAATTTTTAAAGATGAAGAATGACTTTGGGGAAGATGAGCTAAACTTATTAAAATATGATTGAATTTAATTAGTTTTCACAACAGATGGCCTGTTAGGTAAATGGTATTAGCATTTTGTTTCTTTCCAAGATTCTCTTGTAAATTCACTTTGTATCTAGTGGAATGACCTAGAAGCATAATAACCTTACTAAAATATTTCCCTGCTTAACATGTTTTAGTTATGCGCACATTTTGTTTAACTGATGGAAGTATATAGCACATTATGTAGAGTATACTGTGAATTTGCTCTTTTCCTATACATTTTCCAAATTTAGAATGGTTCTTGGATCATAGCTTCATTTTACTTGCATTTAATTTCATTTTGAGGGATTCCAAATGGTGACAAATTTATCTGACTCCAGACATTGAAAACGTCTCATTTTAAATTCAAGAACTTCCAGGGCTAGAAGAATAGCTTATTGTTGAAGTACTTGCCTAGTAATCACAAGACCCTGAGTTTGATTCCCAATAAGGTAGGTGTGGTGGTACACATCTGTAATCCCAGAACTTGGGAGGTTGAGCCAGGAGGATCGTCATAGTTTGAGACCAACCTGGGCTATTTAGTGAACTCAGAAGCATCCGGGAGTACAGAGCGAGAGCCTGCTCAAAACAAACAAACAAAAAACTTTTCTAGAGACCTGTATCCTCTGATAAGGTAGGGTAGTAGCTTAGCTCCTGGGTTTCAGGATCTGTTTTTTTTTTTACTGGATGGAGAATATGGAAATTAAGGCACTAAACTGCTAGGAGCTGTCTCACTGAGAGAACATGTAAGGAAACCTCTACTTTCACTTGAGTTGTGATATCTTAGGCCAGGATGTTTTAAAGAAATTTTCTTTATTTATAAACAAAATTTAAAAGTTGAGACTAATTTTGTCTTCCTTTTTTGTGTGAAGGGAAGGTGGAGATCAGTTCCTGTCAATGTGTATCTTCTCAAATTCAAATCCAGTCCAGATTTTTTTTTTTAAAAGTGCATTTTCTTCCAGAGTGTGAAAAATTAGTCCCAGGCCTCCTGCCTGCCTCTCATTGGCCTTAGCTCAATCCTGAGTTTAAGATTCTGAGTTGCCAAGCCAAGAGTGTGGTGAAGAGGATGGGATTCCATGGCTGTGTTAAGCCTGAGTCATTGAGCCACCATTGGATTTGGGATCAGTTTCAACTCCACCCGAATCACGTGTGAAGCAGCGAAGATAAAAAGTTCCCATAGTGTGGTCAGTATTCAGTCACTGAAAGCTGTAATCACCTAGGAACTGTGAGGGGAACTTCGGAGGGGGACATTTGAGCTCCTTTTGTCCCTATATCCAGTAAGTTGAAGGTTCTTGGGGGAGGAACATCCTTCACATACAAAGGCTGGGAGTTGCCTTGAACACAGTGTCTGGTAACCCCCTTTGCGTGAGTCTGAATAAACAGACTCTTCGAGGTAACTCTATCTTCCACTGGCTTCTACACTACCCCAAAATATCTTGCAGTGACACCTCAAAAATTTACTTCCTGAGTTCATTTGTTCTCTTTCACTCCTCCACAGATTTATTATTGTTCGACCAAAAAGCCTGAGAACATCATGCTTTAGTCATTTCCTTTTGAAGACCCAATCTACATATAAAAACAAAGCTTTTATATTTTTCTCTTGCTAATAAGATCTTGTATTAGTATGATTCCTAGATTCAACCATGAATGCACATAGGAATTAAGAGAGGTGATGGGGCTGAGAGGGAATAGTGCTTTAATACAGCAAACTTGGATTACTAGTAGTGGAAGAGGAGGATAGATGGTGGAAACAGAAACTTAGCAGTGCCCTGAACACATGAAGTTGTATGTTCTCTGGAGATAAACAGGTTAAGATTGGTGCAACATTTCGAAGACTAACGAAGTTCCTGCGGTTATATTTGTATTTCAGTTTGGAAGGAAGATATGTAAATAAATGAATACTGACTTCCCTTTTGGGGTGTTTTACTGGGAAATTCTGTTCAGCAGTTTTTATTTCCTATTATTGACAGATCAGCCCCTAGGATTATTTGTTCACTTGGCCACATACACCTGTAAGGAATTCTGGGAAATGTAGTTATATAGTGAAGCACAATGCCACCCCTAATAAAAGTCTACATGTGTGTATTATTGTAGTAAGGATGAGTTAATGAATGGCTAATAGGTATGTAGCTATAATCTTCATTTTAGTTTATTAACTAATATAGATTGCAGAGAAATCCTATTCAATAACTCAGTGAATTTTATTCATGTTTTAAAATTCATAAAGTGGATAAAAAAGAATAGTAAAACTAATACATATCCTAAAATTGATTATAAAATGTGCATTGAATATATATTAAATAAAAAATTCAATGGAAAAGTTAAAGATGATTTTATTGTATGTGTTTCTTAGATATTTACCTGTACCTTGGGATCTTATACCAAGTTAGGAAGTATAAGAAGCATATCAGATTTACAGGGGAATTAGAGAGTTAAGTTTTGAACATTTGGAACTTTAAATGCTGGCATGAAGTGACATTCGAATGATGTCATCTGTCTACTAGCAAAGCAGCTGCACATTTTGGTACCTATTGTGCATTTTCTGGCAAAGAAGAGAGAATTGGATATTTCAGAAATTCTCCACTTCTCTTACTTAGTTCCTGTCTTTCACCATGTGATCCACATTCTGACCCCTGGGGAGAGCTCCTACAGCTTAGGAGAAGAAAGACCTTTATGCACCAAAACATAGGGTGGGTATTTTGAGAATGGGAGGTTCAGTCCTCTTAGATTTGGCAGAGTTATTTGCAGAGGGGATAGAAGAAGCTAAACAGATTGATAAAAAGTGAGCGAGAAAGGCAAAAGTGATTTCTTCTGAGTAACTGCGCCATTTTCTTTCCTTGGCAGGCTACTGGAGAACTAGTTAGAGTACATTATGTTCTAGGAGAAATTTGTCCAAAGGCGCTTTTGACTCTAAGCATTTGATCCATTTTTGTGTTCTGTCACTTCAATAACTGAACTGTAACGGTGCTTACTTTGAATTTCATTTAATTCATCATTTATGGAGTGAGCTTTTGGGGGCTTTTTACTATTCTAGGTAACAGAAATACAAATATTAATAAAGGAAAATGGCTCCAAGGTAAACTGTACTATCATCACTTATTTATCAGTCCATACTTTTCAATTTCACAGTAGACCGATTTTCAAAGATAAGACACTTCCCAGAGCTTAGTGGACATTTGATAACGGCTGATCTGCTTTAACCACAAACATTGAATAAATATAAAGTAGGCTAAAGCCCGCTTGAAAGATAAAGAATGAGGGCCACTTTGCTGAGAGTCAACCGTGATGTTGTTAACAGAATTACTAAATAGTTCTTCTGTTTATTGTTATGTACTGTCCTACTTGGATCCACCCAAGGTTTTAGAAATGGAAGATCAAATGGTTCTTTGAGATCTAGAGCACACTACCATCTAGCTCTGGCTTAGGGGAATATCCCCAACCAGAGAGAGGGAGACAGCAGTCACCATATTCAGAGTAAGTAGGTTCTCTAACCCTTTTGAGATGACCACAGTCAATGCGTTGTTGTTATGAGAGTTGTTTGGGTGATGTCATTTGTTCACTGATCATGCAGCTGTGCATTTTGAAGTCTATTGTCATTTCTTGGCAGAAAATAGCAGTGCATCCATTATGCTTTGGAAAGGACCACTCTGTGTTTAAAGACATTTATTTCTAAACAAAAAGGTTTTACTTCTCTCCTTTCTCCACCTACTAATTTCATTTTATTTTTTCTTATTTTTGAAATTGGTCGTGTTCTACAGATACAAAACTGGAAGCGTCTTACCCCCAGCTGGCTTTCCTGTCGGCAGGCTCTCTGATGCATAGCACTGTTGCCTACTCTGTTTCTGAAACCAGAAATCTCTGAATCTTCTGACATTACTTTTTTATTCTTTTTTTTCTTCCTTTTTCTTCTTTCCTTTACTCGATCTCATGCATAGTCATCAAAGCTCCACTACTAAGCTCTATCTCCAGCCCTAGGTTTTCTTTCGTGATAACCAGGCCGTGTTGCTATTCTGAAGTAGCAGTGTTATTATTATTTTTTCTTTCTGCCTGTATGTGTTGCTTCTCTCCGGGACCATGCTCTTATCATTTCTTTCATGAATTTTTAAAATAATTCCTTCAGACTTTCTGTTACTACTTCTGCTCCCATCTAGACTGCCAATAAAATCTAACGAAAAAAAAAGCTGTGGATTTTATTGCTCCTCTTGGATTCTTTCACTGACTTCATATTATTTACTCATGAGTCAAAACCACACCTGTTTCAACAGTGTGATTTATAATAGAACACAGTACTTTCAAAGCAACGTACAATGCTCAGGCTAAAATATTAGGACTATTTTATTTCTACTTATTATTTCAAAAATAACCTATGGTAAATGTTTTTTTGTTTTATTCTTTATATCAATAGTTACATTTTTGGTACGTAGAAGAGTGTGCCAGCTACTTTTATGTAGATTAGGGCTGGCTACTGCATCCTTCTCTTCCTCCCAAGACATTTCAGACCTGGTTTCTATCATTTCAAAATTGTTCTTTATATTTTATATATGTTAATTGTTAAGCAATATGCATATATATATGTTGATATAACTTAAAACTGTGTAAATGACATGGCTCTTTTCAAATCTGAATTGAGCGATTCATGATATAGGCCGAGTTCATTTAATTTTACCAGCATATATAATGTCTTAACGTAGCCACTCTCTTATTCAGGTTGATTTGCATTTCCCCTTTCTTCTCCCTTCTTTACCTCTCAACCCCTCATTATTTTTGACTCCTATGTCCTTTTCAGATCCAGAATTCATGTTTCTAGCCCAACACCCAAGAGTAAAGTATGTGTGTATGTGTTGCTAATCTCTTGGGTGCTGTTAATCTTCATGTTTAGTGATTTTTGGCAGATTGCTGTAAATGAGTGTATTTGTTGATCAGTATTGGTTGCTGAATTTGGGGAAAACAAGGGATGCACAAAATATCTTTCTGGATTTGAAAATTTATCTCAGTCATTAGGGCTGTAAGTAATAAAACATTTCTTTTCTAGTTCCTTTCCAAAGTGCATTCTGGTAAAAATGAACAAAAATTTTGTTAATAAAGGCTTTCTATTCCATTCAGTGCTGGGCTAGTGACTTCTAGGTCCTCCTGGCTCTGCTTTCAAAGGCCAAAGAGAAAGAAATAGATCTAATGATTCTCGAACTTTAATTTGTATCAGAATCACTGAGAGGTCTTGACAACTGATGGGGCTAACCCGTAAATTTCTATTTCAGCAGATCTGTGTGAATACTTTTTAAAAAAATAAACATTTTTATCCTGTTTGTGATGAAGGAATCCTCATGTCCTAGTCACATCCTAAAGCTGTCCTTTCTTAATCCTATTGCATTTGAGATGGTTTCAGCATGAATTGGGAATGAGTTATAAACACTCAAACCGTAGCGCTCTTTATCAAGTACTTATAGATCAGCGTGGCTGGCGCTATTCTAGATCCTGAAAATGGAGGACTGAAAAAGATGGACTAAAACCACCTTCTTTAGAGAGCTCTATTAGACAGCTTACCTCCCTGGCTGGTGTTTATGATGGCAGTGTAAATAGGACTTCTGTTATGGACCAGAATAGGGAGAATAAATTTCTTCAGATATGACCAAGAAAAAGTGGCTATTTTTCTTACTTTTAAGAGATTGGTAGAAGTTCCAGAGGCAGAACTGGGAAGAAAGGTTTCTCCAGCCTCATTGTACTGTTACTGTTTCAGTTTTATTTCAGTCTCCTCTGTCCATTGGTGCTTGAAATTTTTATACTCAAGGCTATCATTTCTCTTAGTCACACACACACACACACACACACACACACAAACACACACACACACACACACACACACACACACACACACACACAGTCATTGAAACACAATACCTGACACCCATAACCTAGAGAAGAGGTTTATTTTAGCTCACAGTTTCAGATCTTAGTGTGTTCATGGCTGACTGGCTTTGGAAGAAGGGCCTGGTGGGATGGCCTGGTAGAAGGCAACTGCTCTTCCTGTTGTGGCTAGGAAGAAGGGTGGGACTCAGGGAAGCTGGTACAAGAGAACATCGCTCCAGGCTGCACCGGCTGTGATCCGATCCTGCTGACCAGACTCCACCTCTTAACAGCAAATGAACTCAACAGATTTATCCACTCCATGTGGTTAACCAAGATAATTCAACCACTTTCCAAATACCAAAGGCTTTTGTGGGAACATTCTCTTTCTGAAACATAGCCATTTGCTTGAAATGTTGGAGAAATAATTCCAACATTTTAAATATGAATTCTTTGTTTCCTTCTCTTAGAAATACTTTCCGTTGATTTATTTTTTCTTGGTTTATTTATTGGAACTAGACATGGGGATTTAAAAAAAATAATTTTAGCTGTTTTCTGTTCTTTTTAAAATTCACAAGGGAAAATTTGTTTTACTTTTTAAACATTTTAATGTGTATGTTGCAATTGTTATTAATATTTGCTTCAATGACTTTATCTAACCACTGGAGTTTTGAAATTGTGGGTGGTTGGGCCTTTCTTGTTTCTGAAGCAAAGGACTGACACCGGCTTTTCCAAAGTTCATCAAGTAATTTTATTTTACAGGTGCCGTTTGGAAGCCATTGGCTTAAAGTGTTTCAGAGGTAATTAAAACATCCTTCTTGCTTTGGGTAAATACATCACATTAACATACCTGAACTATGTGTCATCTCAAATTTCTTGCCTTGAATACAGTGATCGAATAGAATTGGGATGACATTAGTACAAGAAAGCCCTCAAATTTGTTAAGCACTTTCACCAAATCATAAACAGAATTAAATAAAGTCTACAGATGGAGAAAATCATTTTAAAGTTATCGAGTTCCTGTGTAGATGGGGGAAGGAATAAGCATTTTTGTTTTGAATTCTATGCAAATCAAACTTGTTTTCCTCATTGCTGAAATTAGAAATCAACAGATCTGTACTTAGAGCATAGTATAGTTAGTTAGGCATACATTGTTTCCAAACTGCTGTGGACTTTGTCACCTACTTTTAGTGTAATAAGGACTCTGATACTGTAAAGGGGACCTTTGTTTACTCCAGTAACAAGATGTTGGACAAGAGCTCATGAACCTAAATAGTTACCTTCCTGAAACATCAGAGCACTTCCAGAAAGAAATTGAACTGAACTTTAGACTATCCTTTCTTTGTTCTGAGAAGTGATCTAGTCCATTTCCAGCTTTGAATTGGGAGCTTAGCGATCAGTTTAGAGATGTTCCCTATGATTTTGCTGTTTGGTTCCAGCTATTGTGAATGCCCAGTCTACAGCCATGCGGTATGTGCTACAATAGAGTCACAAACTTCTGTACATCTGTATACCATATTACAGAGGGTCTGAAAAATAGGGGAATTCAGCTGATAGAACACTTAATCATGACTGAATTCGAAGTCTTGATTTTTCATTTCTAAGCTGTGTTACCTTGACTTTTAAAACTATTTAGCCATAGTTCCTCTATCTGACCAATAGGGGAAATGAAATTCAAGGTGAGTCATGAAATAAACTGCCTTAAATGTTTAATTTATCTCCTGCACATTGTTGGTCTGTAATAAAAAATACTTTCCTAGTTTTGATATTAAATTATACTAGGAAATTCTTGTAGAATGATGCACCATAACAAGCAAAGCTCTAAATTTTCTTTGATATGGGTTATTATCAGTGATGAATATTGAGATGATGAGTCTCATTTTGTTTAGCTGAATTTCTGATAGACCAAATACTCTCCTGGTAAAGGTGTTATTTTCTTGTTTATCACAATAGATTTTATAATTTCTACTTGTGTTTAGAAACTTTCTACAAAAACTCAGAGATTTTTTCATTCCAAAAAGAGAAATGGAAGTTGATGGCATAGGTTTGGCAGTGTAGTACAGTGAAGGCCAAGATTTATACAAACACGTCCCAACATAAGCAAATCGTACTGTACTTCATTTTGAGAAGTAGTTAAACAAACTGTAAAAAAAGTTAATTACATTTTCTTTGTCCCCAAATGAGACCACTCCTATTTTCTGCCCTTCAAAATTGTCCTTATTTGAAAAGGCAAAATTGAATTGTAACCTGCTTTATGAAATCGTCCTCCTCAAACAGTTCTCTGCATTCACTAAACAAGTGATGTCCGCCATAGCGGTTACCTCACTGTCCCGTGTAAGGGCACTGCTGTAACAGTTGCATTTTATTGCAGCTAAAATAATTGCAGAAAATGAAGTAAATAACATTATTTTTAAATAACACATTTAACTGCAGTTGCATTTTAGGTATTGGGCTGCAGTTAGTATGGGTTTCTTGTTATTGGACTCTGGCTTGGACGTGAGAAGGATTTTTCACTTTTATCTCGACTTTATCCCTTGTTTTGTAAAGATAGACAAAATTACTTGCCTTTTATTGGGCTCAGTTTCTCAACCTATAAAATGGAGCCCAAAAACTTCCATGTTACTGGCTTGCTGAAAGATTGGTAGGTGTCATATAAATGCCTAAGACAGTAAGTGTTCAATCAATTTGTTATTGTGGCTATTGCTTGTATATATTATGTGTTGTATGTAAAATTAATGCGTGACCTTATGAAGTCCTCTTCATATGCTCTTTTAGGATAGTGAGCAGTCACTTGGCATTTTGCAAAAGCTTTAATAAATTGGTTGACAAATATACAAATATTGGTTGATTGAACTTATTCATGTAATTCTTTTTTTCCTCTGGAGACAGGTTCTCACCAAGTTGCCCAGGCTGGGCTCAACTTGGCAATTTTCCTGTCTCAGAGTCTCAAGAGTGCTGTGGTTATAGGCATACACCTCCATGTCTGCCTTTGGAAAATTGCTTTTTGTTTTTATTTGACTTTTAGAAAGAATAATATTGTCATTTGTCAGAAAACTTTTCTAAAAGTTGTTTTTCTTTTTTAAAGCCCTACAGGTACCTTCTTGGCCCATAAATTGTGTCTTGACATCTGAGAATTTCACCAAGATAATATGATAGGAACTTTCAGTGCATTGGGGCCATGTCCAACCTAGACTAATGCGAGGCTTGCTGATTTCCTGAGCACTTGGTACCGCAGCACATGGTGCTCGCTAATTGTCACGGCAACAATGCCATCTCTGCCTCAGGAAGGAGGTAAGCAGGTCAATCAACCATTTACAAAATATAAATGTGTTATAAATTATGACTTTCATTTTTAATTATTCAAAATTATTTGTGAACTTTAAAGGCATCATAATTTATAATTTGACCTTGTTTGGCAAGGGAGAGGGTTGTGTTTCTGTTGTCACCGTTTTTAATTTTAGTGATATTTGTTTGTTTTATATTTCTCTTACAGTTATCCAATCACCCGCTTCTCTGGAACTGACTACAGACTTATCTTTTCAAAGCACCACACAAAGTCAAGTCAGAAAGAAGAAAAAAAAGGGAATCATTACTGCAAATGTTGCTGGGACAAAGTTTGAAATTGGTAGGTCTTCTCAGTTTTTAATAATCATTAGAAACACTGCTTTGGTATTGAAAACAGTGTAGAATGTCAGAGGGACAGCTATCTCTCATGTAATAAATGTTTCAATGCCTTTTACAAAATTTGTGATATGTTCGAGGAATTCAGTTTCTACGCAGTGAAAGATGTTATCCCTAAAAATGATGCAAAGTGATTTCTGAAATGTTACTGCACACAAATGCAGTTAAATAGCTTAGCTTAATAAAAGAAGTAAAAGCTTAGTACCTGGACTTTTCTTTAAAATTCAGCTGTTAACTGTTTAGGCATTGGTATGTATAGTAAGAGAAATGTCAGGGCTTTACAACTTTGAATAGATCTTTGATACTATTCTTTTGTAACCTGAATGTTCCCAGACTCATCTTTCATGTGTATCAACGCATGCGTATCCAGGTTTAAAAAGTTCCATTGCATTCTGTCTTTCCACAACACCCAGGAGGCCTGCACTTACCCGTCTGCTTCTTCCCCAGTTATCTCTGAGAAATCCCGGACCATGTCTGTCACTTACCTGGGAATAGTTCTGTCTTGAGCTACAGTGATTTTGTCACTGCTTTCTGCTTGTGGGCCAGTTACAGGAGTCTTTCAGGATGTGCCCTGATGGCCTTTGCCTTCTGTGTATGCTTCAGAAAGCAAAGAGCTGCTCAGGCTCAGAATGCCAAGGCTGCTTGGGGGTCTGTGACAGAGAAAAGAGGAAGGAATCTTTTCTCAGCTTGGTGTGTTTGTATGTAACCACCTGGGGCTTCGGTACCTGTCCAAGTTTTCCCAGGCTTGTTACGGGATACAGCAGCTTTACCCACAGTCTCCTCCTGATCTCATCTGCCTCCACACTGGCCTCCGTTCCACCCTGCTCAGGAGACTATCGAACCTGAACTCCTTCTTCCCCAGTCAGCAAATGGTCAAGAGCTCCTAGGACTTGAGGCCAAAAGGTATCCATGTATCAGTTTTAGGCTGGAGCTTAGTGAAACAGATAATTGGTACTGTCTCTTCCCGCATATAGGGTTTAATAGAAGTAAAACATTAAAAACACAACATTGAAGCACTGCTATGTAATCAATCACTCTGTGAAGACTCAAATTCTCTTGGAGCCCCCACAATTACCTTAAGTACATACCTTATTTTATTGTAAATCTGAAATTTTTTGGAAGAAGAAATGGCAACCTGTTAAATGTGAAATGATATATCACAGAAGAATGCATGAATAGTTTGTCCTTAGAAGGAGCTTTTCTCTGCAGGGTTACAAGGTGAGGAGCACAGGACAGCCAGTTTGTAAATCTCTTCTGTGATTCTTGCTTCATTATCTCATGAGCCGAGTCAATGGAGGTGATGATGGTTATGTACCAAAAATAGGTTGGATGAGAGTGGAAAACGTAAGGTTCATCTTATGACCAGGGACTGTGTTTACCTTGGCCTTTGGTACCCAGCGCCAGGTGATAAAAAAAGCTGAAAAAGTGAATTTTTCTAAGTAGAGGCATTGTCTCACCTACCTGTGTATTTTGTTGGTGCTAAAATTAATTACTAAATCATGGGACATTTCTGTGCACCTGTTAGATCTGAGAAAGTTGAAACTGCAGAGTTGGGTGCAGTTTAATGCAGTTCTCATTTACTATGGAGGAAAATTTGGTCCCAGATAAAACAATTTTAAGTAAAAATAGGGTTATGCTGTAACAAAAGGATGTCTTTTAATACTGTGAACTAATACACACATTTCTGCAATGAATATATTTTAAAAGTCTTTTCATTTTGTTTTACCATAACTGTTTATTTGCAGTTCGTTTAGTAATAGATGAAATGGGATTTATTAAAACTCCAGATGAAGATGAAACAAGTAATCTTATATGGTGTGATTCTGCTGTTCAGCAGGAGAAGATTTCAGAACTACAGAACTACCAGGTGGGAAGTTAATCATGACCTATTGCTGGTATGAAAAAAGTCCTATGAATCTCATGGTAATTTTATTTATATATTAATAGATTTTTGATCTGTTGGCATATTTGGTTTTATTTCTAACTCTGACATTGCCTGTTTTGTTGCCAACCACTTGTGCTCTTTGCATGAAGCCTGTGTCATTTTCAAACCTAACTTTTAACATCTTTCTTTCTTTATAGAATAATCAATGGGACAATACCCTCTTCCTGAGGTGTTGCTTTACATTATACAAAAAATGAGTGGCATGGTACAGAATGCATAGGGAAATTAGGATTACAAAGACCTTGTCATGTGTCCTATCGATATATGTAGTCTGGTGCTTATCTTTACAATATAGTAAAACATATTTAGAAGAAAATTGTAATCTAATTGAAAATCCCAATACGAATTGTCATTTTGTATAGCCCTCCTTTGGCTACTAGTTTAGAGGGTAGTACACAATTAATCAGAAGAAGTATTAGAAGACCTTTTAATTTTAATATCATTTTTTAAATGACTGTTTATGTGAATGTAGTAAATCTAGTTTACCACACAATTTTCATGTTCAGTTATCATTTACTCAACACAGAACATTAGAACTTTATCATCTATGGGTGCTTTTCTGATTTCTTTAAAATTTAATCCTTTCATTCTGTGAATATTACTCTGTATTTGAGAACTTAATTATAGGTCATTTAATTTTAAATCTTTATATTAATAGTTACCAGTTTATTAAAACATAAAACTCAAAGGATGGATTTAAATGTATGATAGTGTAAATGAATATATTATTTAAGTCAATGAGAATATTAATGTTTACCTTTTTATTTTCTAGAGGATCAACCATTTTCCAGGAATGGGAGAGATCTGTAGGAAGGATTTCTTAGCAAGAAATATGACCAAGTAATCTTCATTTTCTTATAATCTGTGCTATGAATATTACAGTGCTATCTTATATTTGATTACATTGATTTGAAATGCTATGTAGATGAAAGAGAAAATTTTACATCTGTAATGGTCTTAACAGCTTCCTGGTTCTAGTCTTCTACTTTGCAGAGGAGATAACTGGGGATCAGAGAAATGGATATCATGCACAAAGTCAAACAAATATTGACAGCAGAGCTGGCCAAGATTCCAGCTTTCAGAATCTCACTAGCTTTAGTTGCAGCCTGCTTCTGTCTCTTAAGTAATGGAAAATTTTCTCTTAAATGTAAGAGGCAATCCATATATATTATTCAATAGGAATATATTTATTTTCAGTTAAACCTTGCAGACGTGAATTTATTGCCTTATGAATTATGTGTGTACCCATGGTGATTAAGGAACATGTAATGTATCTCAAGTGCTTATATTAGGTGCCTGTGTGTATACATATGCACACAAACACATGTATGCATGCTCACCCAGGGGTATAATAATACATACAGATATATTTATCTCTGAGGCCAGTATTAAGAGTAGCAGTCTACTTTCAGAAAAATTATTGAAAAGTACTCATGTGTTTTGCTGAATAAACCAGAGAACTTTTGTCAAGCTTATTTTTCTATTGGTTAGATCCTTTCAAAAATATTTAAGAATGTTATGTGCTAAGATATTTTTAAGGAGGACTGTTTATACAGAAGTTTTGTAAATAAGTTTATATTTAAAGAAATGTTAATATGCTTTTTGTGAAAGTTTACAATTATGTATCTACTCACTCAACAATTTTTGGTAAACCTAAAGTATATTTCAAAAGCTTCTAATTTTAAAGTTAAGATGTAGTTCTTGCCTAGAACTACAATTTAAATAAGGGAAACAGACTAGCACAATGTGCAACAGTTTGGAGGTGCCACATTAGAGGTGTGGGGTGACAGAGATGGTGAGAGAGATCACTGTCAAGATATCAAGGAAGCATTTTTGTTGTAGTGAAAATATAAGATAGATATTGGAAAAAGTTTGCTCTTTGAAAAAAAAAAGACAAAGAGATTATAGGTGCAGATGACAGTGGGAGAAGATATATGCTGTCTTGAACCAATATGATTTTGTGGACTTTTGGGCAGGTTCTTTGGATACATAGAATCAGAAGGCTGAACTTGAGATAATGCTGGAGACATATGCAAAGGTCTGGCAATATATGCCATGTTATCATGTTTTATTTCATCAATCACTCTTAATCCACCTCTTTATGTTCTCTCTATCTACACACACATATATTCTAAAAAATAGAAATGTTTTAAAATGAATCAAAAGAGAGAGATCAGAGACACATTTCAGAAAATCATGAGGACACTGTGTTTAATTGTCCCATTGAGTGAGACTATGGATAACGATTCAACTTACTCAAAGTCTCAGGGACTAAGAGAATTCTGCCAAGTGCCTGTATGGGTTCATCCCCTTAAGGAGGCTGTGAATTTGGCCATGCAGCCACGAACAGAGGTTTCTCCTCATAGTTATTGGGGAAAATGGTACAATAAAAGGAAAAATGCTTAGGGCAGGGAATCATTCACAAAGAATTTTCTAAAAATGGATCCAGAACTTACACAGTGGCTATTTAGAATAACAGAGCATACGGGTAGGGACAATACAATGATAAGGCAGTGTGTATTCCTATTGAACATCTGGATTATAGGCAGGTAAAGGTGGGTGGGGGGAGCATATAGCAGGAGGTTAGCAGACACTTGATGCACATTCTTAAGAGGTCATTTTTGAGGGCAAATGGAGAATTAACTCCTACAATCTCACAGGTAGTGACTCCTTCAGAGGTAGCGCTATGGGAGGTAAGCTTTTAAGGAGACCATTGTCAGGATCTGGGTAAGAAGTAGTGAACATCTAATGAGCCACAAAACTGATAGTGAGAATTGAGAAGAGAAAAGGGAGAAGAGAAAAGAATTATAATTGATAGATTTTGAAAATTCCTGTGATGTTAGAATTTAAGGTGAGGAGAGGGCCAGTCTTCAGGTTGACGCTTAGATTTCTGGGTTGGATATTATGCAGATAGTATGATCACAGAGATGAGAAGGAGAACACCGGGCTTCATGTAAAAATAAAATTTCTCAAAAGTTCGAGAGTTTCCCTGAGGAAGTCAATCCATGAATCCACGAATGATGCATGTGATACATCAATGTGATACATGAATGATGCATAACAGTGTACTGGTGCAGATGGTAAGTAAGAACCTTCCAGGCAGGAAGATTAGCAGGATCCCAAGATCGTGTGTGGGAGAAATGTGAATAGTCAACATAAGGCCAAATGCAGTGGAAAGGCAGAGATACTGAGGGAGAACAGGGGAGAGATTAGCGCAAGGAGGTGATGTTCACAATGCAGTCTTTATCTCAAACGCCATAGAGGAGGTGAGGGTGGGATTGAGAGGAGTAGTAATTAGACCAGATCTGTATTTTGAGAAGTTTCTTTCTGGGTGTGTTGTAGGGAAGAGAAATTTGCTTGGTTGAAAGAGTTAAGAGGGTAAAGAGAGACCTATGGGCAAAAAAATCGCAAATATTCTATTTCTCATTTTATAGAGTCTTTGAAAGTCTCTATAAGAAAAAAGTAGTTCTTTATCAGATAAAATATTATGACCTACTAATAAGAAAACTAACTAAATTAATAATTTAATATCATTTAGTAAATTTTTGACAGAATAGAAATTATTCCAGACTACCAAACTTCTAAGTAAAGCTACATGTTTTTTCAAGCCAGATTACCTAAATCGGATAAATGATTTCACTTGGATAAGTGTGTGCTTAGTTTTTTTTTCCAAATGAGTATGTGAGAGAGTGATACCATTCATAAATAGCAAGTGATTAGTTCTAAACTGTATTGTTCTGACTAAACCTTTGACTTGATCTAATTTTCTGTCATCGTTAAATATATAATAACTACTTTTAAAGATGCTGGAAACAAAAACAGAACATTGCCACTCTTGTGCTTCTTTTCTTTTCTTTTCTTTTCTTTTCTTTTCTTCTTTTCTTTTCTTTCTTTCTTTCTTTCTTTTTTGGTGCGTAGTTTTTAAACCACTCAATATTATTCTATTCTGTACTGAGATTATTTAGTTTGTAGGCTTAAAAAATTAGAGGAATTTGGTAATTATGTTCTGTTTCATAGCACATAACTGTTTTCACAGTGTTTTCTTGAAAGAAAACTTGAAATATGATAACTATAAATCATCCATTGTATAGTTCAAGTGCTCAGTGTGTTCTACTCCCAAGTCTTAGAACTTACCCTATTCCGTTCACAGTGTACAGCATACTGTATACTGTGAACTGTGCTTCCATTTTGACCTTTACCAATATCATTTCGGGACAGTATTTGCTCATATATAAGTTTCGCTTACATTTAGAAGGTATTTGAAATAATCAGATTTATTAAACAGACTCTTGTTTTTAAATTTTTCATAATTTCTTCATTTTTATTAGGAACCAGTAAGTACAAATTCATTAATATTTGGGGTTAACCGAAAGCATATGTCTTATACTTAGTATTATTCCTAAATTGTGTATCAGATGTGGCAACCTACTATATAACAAATACAGTAACATCTGGACACACATTGTAACTACACAGTCACGTGTATAGGTAGTATAGGCCATAGAACCTCTAGATTTAGTTAGCTTTTGTTTGGTTTTCTCAGAAAAGTATTTAAATTCTGAAACACAGTGACATAAAAGAAGGTTAGAAATTTCCCTGAATGGCAGATCCAGATGACCCAAATATTTTTAAATAGAAATTATAAATGGCCATTGGCCTGGAGCCATTCTTTACTCCCTACCTCACACACAATGCAGTTATTGTTTTAATACATGTTATGTATTATCATTTTTTATATGCTGTCAGGGACTTCTCACATGGGTTGTAATTAATAGTTTATTTGTAAATTCACTGGAGGCAGAGAATACACTAAATTTACTAATAGCACCAGTGTCTAGCATGGGGTATAGTCATGTCTTTGTAATGTATTGTTATAGTATGTGAAATACTACTTACCAAGGCAGAGATTTTTCTGTCTGCTTTTTCATATCCAAGTGTCTAGCTTAGCATTTGCTGGACTAGGTGTCTGTTAACAGATGTTTGGCAAATGGATCAATAAACAGAAGAATAAATGAAAGAATGGAGGAAAGTTAATCCTTTGCCATGGAACCAACTCAGAGAAATACAACTTATAAAAGGTTAAGTGGAAATTATTTCTCAGATTGTCTTCAATTTGCAGAATGATCAAGTCCCGTCCTCTGGATTATGCCTTCATTCCTCGAACTTGGATCTTCCCTGCTGAATATACTCAATTCCAGAACTATGTGAAAGAACTGAAGAAAAAACGGAAGCAGAAAACCTTTATTGTAAAGCCAGCCAATGGTGCAATGGGTCACGGGTAGGTTCAAATTTACCTGGAATATATACAATCTTAAGAAATAGAAAGGAAAAAGTAAGTGTGTGTAATTACTCAGGCTGAGTGCCAGTATGAAAAATAACAACATAGGTTGCTCACTATTTCTCTTTTGGAGATAAATCTTTAATAAATTATTCTTTTAACATATCCCAAAGGCTTCAAATTAAAAATTAAAATAACCAATTGGGAGAGCTTAATAAGAACTAAAAACATAGAGTACAAAAGCTATTTTATAATTTATTTATAAACATGAAATGCACATTTATAATAATTTTAGCAACATAGGAGAATAAAATCAGTTGCTATCGTTGAGCTAATTTAATTAGGAAAAAAGAGAAAGGAAAGTACACGTCATAGCTAAAATTCTTGAAACAAAATAAGTATCTTCTTTGCTTTATAAATAGTTTATTTCTTATGTAGCTATGATAATTAAATTTAAAATCGGTAGAAGACATTGTAGGCTAGAGTTCCAAGAATGAGACAGGGAAGCTAAGAATAGAATTTACAACTTAAAATTCTTATGTCCTTTTGCTACTTATGTTTAGGTTTTCGCAATGAACTTTTTCAAAGAAAATGGGGCTGAGGCTGTTGTAATATATACACTTGAGTCATTATTCTTTCTTGATTTTAAAATCCTAGAGGATAAAAAGACATTTGAAAATGGTAGCTACTACTTTTTCAAAAATTTGCATTAATTTTAAGCATAATGTAATAATTTGATCATTCACTGTTTTCAGATGTTTAGTAATTTTAAAACAAACTGATAAGTGTTAGTGGGAACCTTGTATCAATTGTTTAATATTAAGTTAGCATGCTATATATTAGTATAAAAAGAAAATTTTGGGAGGAAGGTACTGTATTTTACATTTTAAGTACTTTTAGTGTTAAAATTAATATTAAGATATTTGAATTTATATGTTTAATTTCTTTGTTAAATCATATAAGTAATAATCTTCCAATTTATTTTTATGACAATTAAATAATAACTAGAAAAGCACAAAAGTGGAGGGGCTTTCTGTATTAACCTGGTTTGCAATAGTGTGGAGGTAAAAGACACTTACCTATTGATTACATCTACTTCTTCGCTTACCACTACTTATTCTTTCTTTTATAGAAAGTGGGATGTTAAGGACTCCAGCAGTCATTATTGAGATGCTACTCCCTTCAATTTTGTTAATTTTTGCTTCATGTATTTTAAGACTCTGTCATTAGGTATTCACATACATATATACCTAACAACAATATATATATATATATATATATATATATATATATATATATATATATGTTTTTTATTCTTGATAATTTATATTTTTATCAATAGGTAATATAAGTTATTTCTTATAATGATTTTTGTCTCTTTGGGATTTTTGTTTGTTTGTTCATTTTGTTTTTAGAAGCAGGGTCTCACTCTGTAGTCCAGTCAGGTTCTGAGCTCACCGTGTGTCCCAGGCTGCACTTGAACACACAGCAATCCTCCTGCCTCATCCGCCCGAGTTCTGGGAGTACAAATGTGCACCACCATACCCAGGGCTTTTGGTCTTGAAGTCTTTTTTTTTTTTTTTTCTGATACTAGTCTGGCCTCTCTAGGTCATTGCTTGCATGTATATATCTTTTTTGTTCTTCTATTTGCAATTTGTTTGTATGTTTGAAGCCTCAGAGATGATGTATGATTGGATCATGTTGGTAAAATCCATTCTGCTGGGCCCCACCTTTCATTAGGGAGCCAATCTATTTACATTTAATATAGTTATTGAAAATAATGATTTAGTATTGGCATTTTTATCTGACATTATTATTTTTCTTTCTTAATTCTTGCATTCTTGCTCTCTTTTGTTATTTTCTTCTGTGCCATTCAGATTCTGTCATCTATTTTACTATGTATTTTTGAGGTTTTTTTTAATGGTTCCTCTGAGATTATAGTTAAGATCTTACTGTAAATAATCTAGCATATATCGACACCAACTTTGTTTTACTAGTGTACAAAAGCTTTATCCTTACAGAGCTTCATTCGTTTTATGTTTTTTGTTAGAAATTATAATCTATGCATTCTATGTCCATCAGCATAGATGTTTAACTATTGTTTTTCACAGTTGCCTTTTATATCATTAGGAAAATGAGAAAATGCAAAGCAAAATTACACTAATCTTGTCTCTTGCATTTACCTGTATAGAGCTCTGTCTGATACTCTTTGACCGTTTTATTATAATGTGTCTTGTTTCGATATCTTTTGGTGTATCTTCCTTGAAATTAGTTGAGCTTCTTGGACATGTAGATATATGCTTGTCATCAAAAGGGGAAGTTTTCTGCCACTATTTATTCAAATATACTCTTGATTTTTTCCTCCTCCTTCTCCTTCTGAGACTTCCACTGTGTGTATGTTTGTGCACTTGGTTGTATTCCACAGGGGTCTTAGATGTTCACTTTTCTTTATTCTATTTCTTTCTTCTGTTTCTCGAGACAAGACAATCTCTTGGCCTAATTTTTAGCTTGCTTAAATTATCTTTTTTTTCCTTCCTTCCTTTTTTCCTTCCTTCCTTCCTTCTTTCCTTCCTTCCTTCCTTCCTTCCTTCCTTCCTTCCTTCCTTCCTTCTCTTTCATAGTACGGTTGATCGAGCCCAGTGCCTTCTCACGGAGCTATATCCCCAGCTCATTTTTACTTTTGATCTTTCGGTTCTGCTAAGTTGCCAAGGTCCCCAGGCTAGAACTGAATCTGTGATCTTCATGCCTCAGTCTCTCAGAGTGCAGGAATTACAGCCTGTGCCATCAGGTCTGAAGTTCCCCAATTACTTAGCCTCTTAGTGACAATTTCAGTGACTATACTTTTAAACTCCAAAATGTGTTTGGCCCCTTCTTTGAAAGTTTCTATCACTACCGTTATTCCCAATATTAAGGCATTGTGTTAAATTTTTTCTTAAGTTCTTTGTGTTTGATTTCTTTTAGCTCATTGAACAAATTTTAAAATCTTTACATTTTAAATAGTTAAGTAGTTGGTTGGTTACTTAGCTCAGTATCTAGGCTTGTCTTTCTTTTCCTTCCTTCCTTCCTTCCTTCCTTCCTTCCTTCCTTCCTTCCTTCCTTCCTTTCTTTTTTTCTTTCTTTCTGAGGCAATATCTTGGGTAGTCCTGGCTGATCCTGAACTTACTATATAGCCCAGGGTAGACTTGAACTCACAGTAATCCTTCTGCCTCAATTTCCTGAGTAATGGGATTGCAGGCATGCACTACTATAATCTTGATGTGGTACTGCAGGATTGAAGTAGGGCTTTGAACATGCTAGGCGGGTGCTTTAACCATTGGGCTATAACTTCAGCCCCTTGACTGTTTCTGTTAATCGATAGCTTTCTTATATATGAGCCATGATTTTATTTTTATTTTCCTTTCTTTTTTGTTGAAAAAATTTCCTTTTTACATTTTTTAATTCTTGCTGGTGTTGTAGTGCTTCCTGTTTGTTTGTGTAGTGACCTCTCTGAGATAATTATATGAAGTCTGTGTTCTTTTTATGGGTAGTCACTAAAATCTCTCTCTATTCTGTTAGCTCAGTTACCAACTAGCAATTGGACAAAGATATCTTTAGACACTTGAAACAAAATTGACAGCAGGAAACTTCTCATCACTTGCAGATGTGCTGTGTGTCCTTTTTGGTGCACACCTTCATAGCTCAAAAACACAGATTATGACTCTGCCTTAGCCTTCAGTTCTTTCAGTTCAGGACCTTATCAGATCTTTCCTGTGTTTGTGACTTGCCTGGCAATGTACACTGCCTTTGAAATCCAAAGGTCAAAGCTGTACAGAGTCTGATTCTCTAGCATTCTCACTTAGTCTTCTCAGCTAGTTTGTTATTGGCTACAAGTGCTACTTATTGCAACGGAAGCAGGAATACTTGCCTTTGAATGTTTGCAACGGTTGTTTCTCAAGGTAGTTACTTCAGCACTAGCAGAGCGGCGAGTTATATAAGGTAAAAACAGACTCTTTGAGTTCCCCTGGAGGCACCAAAGCAAATCAAAATAACCACAAAATTATGTCTCATGCTATGTACTCAAGAACTAATACTTGTGCTGATAGTGGGCACCCTTGTTGAAGTTCAATGCTGAACTGGAATTGAGGGTGGCCGTAGGGTGAGTTAAAGTGACACAGTTATCCTATGCATATGCAAGTGTTTTTCTTCTTGATTGATTATTTTCTAGATATTGCAAACTTATAACTGTTCTTGGGATCTAAAAGTTGATTTTGACTTTTTTTTTTTTAGTTATTTAGGGCTTTTGTGGAGGCTTCTACATTTAGAATTCTCTATTGCACAACTTTCCTCTTGAGTGAGAAGGCAACTTTTGACTGTTTCCATGTCAAAAATACTCTGTTCTTTCCTTTAAACTTAGGATTTCTTTGATAAGAAATGGCGATAAACTTCCATCTCAGGATCATTTGATTGTTCAAGAATATATCGAAAAGCCTTTCCTGATGGAAGGCTACAAATTTGATTTACGAATTTATATTCTGGTAACATCATGTGATCCACTAAAAATATTTCTCTATCATGATGGACTTGTACGAATGGGAACAGAGAAGTACATCCCACCTAATGAGTCCAATTTGGTAAGTGATACCAGAGAAGTTTGTTTCATTCATTTGTTCAACATGTACTTTTAAGGCATTAACTATGTGTGAAGATTTCATTATTCAAAGTTTCTTCTCTCAGTTTTTTTATGATTTAGAAGATTAACAATTCTGTTTCTAATGTACTTGCAGCTTTTTGAAAATTAAAAATAAATGTGTCTAATGTAGGCAAGTTAAGTAGGAAAAGATGCCTGTGGGAGCTGCATAAACAAGCCTGAATTTCAGAACATGCTTCTGTAAGCCACAGCCATACAGAAATGACAAAAGAGGAAATAAAAATAACGTCATCAAGTACAGATTAAGTACTAAAGAAGCTAAGTTCAGCGACAGTTTATGCTCAGTTCCTCACAGAGGAGTTAGCATTTCATCAGGTTTTGTATTAAAGGGTGTAAACAGGTAAAATGTTAAGGTGTTGGAGAAGATGCATGGAACCAAAAAAAAAAAAAAAAAAGAAAAATTTGCAGAAAGTAGTTTGATTAATTTTTGGTATAACAAAAGACAAGTAAGCTAGTTCATTTGCTGTCACATATGAATAAGAAACATAAATTAGCATTTTCAGTGTGCATTTTAAAGCCTATTAAATAAAGTATTTTGTAAGTAGTTTTCCATGAAGATTTTCTTTGTGTGGCTACAATATATTCATGAAAGTTATAACTGTAATTTATCATAGAAATTCTGAATTATGACCTATAGTTTTTAAAAGTTCAATTATTATTTTTTATTCATACTTTAGAATTTAGTTAACTTTTAATACTGTTTGGAGGTCTACTAATTAGAGAAAATTATAATTAGTTATTGTATCTCAATTTGTCAGAGAAGGCTTGGTTATTGTTCTCCCCTAGTATTGTTCACACAATTATGTGATCATTAAGAGTGGACATTTTTTTAAAATTAAGTCACAGCTCATCATAAAATTTGCTAGGTTCAATGAATCGAGAACTCTGTAAACCTGACAAGGGGAAAAAAAAATAAAGGAATTGTCAACGTTTTAATAGGGAAGAATCTTAACAGAAAAGAAAATCTCATTAAAGGTCGTAAGGTGAGGATAGATCCGATCACCAAGTAATGTTTGAACTCTACTACATCCTAGGCATTGTGTGCTGGTTTTGAAAAACCTGACCGAGACAGACACAGTGCCTGACCTCACAGAAGCAACAGTCTAGTGGGGAGGCAGAAAATAAAATAAGCAATTGTAATATCTGATGGTAAGTGTGATGGCCGCAGAAACTGAAGGTACTACGGCAGTGCATAGCGGGGTCACTGAACCTGCTGACCATGAAGTTTAGAGAGGGGTTTGCCTATAAATTGAAATCCGAATAACAAATTCCTAACCAGATCAGAGTGTGGTGGAGTTGGGAAGAGCTCCCGGTGAAAGAATTGATTAGAGGCAAGAAAGACAATAGAATATCTGGGTAAAGCAGAGGAGTTCAGATTGGCTAGAGTGCAGACTAAGAAGGGTGTCTGTTCAGAAAGGAGGATGGAGAGTTTAAAAACCAGGTCTTCCTTGGCTAGGGCTTTGGAACTAAAGAGGAAGTATCAAATGTTTTCGTATTAAGAAGACAAAGAATAAGAACTCTGTTTTAACAGGCTCCCAGGGCCTGCAGCGTGGGGAGTGTGAGGTGACAAGGAGAGGCACAGGGCTGGCTAGCCTTCTGCAGACAACGAGGTGTAGTTAGTCTGACCACATGTAAGAAGAAAGTTACCTGGGATTAAAACAATAGCAGTGGGTTGGACTAAGAAAGCGAAAATGTGTTTGAGCTATAATTAAGGTACTGTGGATGACATTGAGACAGTATGGTGACAGATTGGGTTTGTGGACTGGCAGTAAGAAAGAGGAAACTCAAGATGAAACCCAGGATGTTTGGTCTGGAGGTAGATGAGATGTTACTCTCTGTGATGAGGGAATATTGGAGCTATTAAAGCATTGTGGGAAGTGATAGGTTCAACACACGCTTCTGTGACCTCCAACTGCATCAATTCTATAGGCATGTCTTAGTTACTTTCTCATCACTGTGAGTCAGTACACATCACCCACAACTTTAGGGATGAAAGATTTATTTTAGCTTACAGTTTCAGAAAGTCACAGGCCATGCACAGGTGGATGGTTGGAAAATGGTGGAATCACATGGTCTGGCTGCAGCTGGAGCCAGAGCCGGAGCTGGTTCTTCAGGAGACTGAGATCCTCACAGCAGTATGGCAGAACAGAGAAACCTGGGAGCAAGGGTAGACCAGCACACACACCTCTAGGTCAAGCCCCAAGTATCCACTCCTTTCAGCCAGGCCCGACCAACCTCCCAACACTACACAGTGTCCTTTGGTACATGAGGATTTGGGGGGACACTTCAGATCCGAACCACTACGAGGCCTTGAATATACAATGTGGTCTTACATTTTTCAAAAGGGAGGTTTGAATGATAATCATAATTGGGTAATTGTCATCCCACAGATTATGATTAAGATAATTGGAGAGTGGGTAAGAATAGATTATATAAGGAAGGAGATAGTAATCTTTTGATAGTATTGAAAAGGGTAAGATTTGGAAGTTTTTTGTGGTGTTAAAGTGCTTTGTTCTCCTGTACTAATCTCTGCTTATGTAATTTGCTTAAGTGCACTTGACTAGGAAATCGTAGTGAGAAAGAGGGAGAAGGGAAAGGAGATCTTTAAGTCTTAGTTTGCCACATGTTTTTGAATCATTTAAACTTCTCCACTTCTGCTTTTCACATATGTAGATAAAGGATATTCTCCTACTTAAATGTCAGTATTCCACATCTGTCTCTATTCTTTCATGATCTAGTTCCTTAGTCAAGATAAGAAACATTAAAAGTAAAATGTTCTTAGTGTAAACTGAGATCACACTTATGTAAAAGGTAAGTGTAAGACAGAAGACTAGAAACAGCCCCACAGAATGCCTTCAGGGTTTGGTTTTGGATGGCAGACTGCTGTGTGCTTTTTATTCTGCTTCCTGTTTCTAATTTTTTAAAAGACAATAAACATGTATTTTTGTGATGAACTGTGTATTTCTGTAAGAATTAAATTTTCATAATAGAGTTTCGGATGTTGAAATGTAGTAAATGTTCATTTTTAAAATTTGTCTCTGGATAGTGGTTTGCCAATTCTTGCAAAGTTGTATATGCACAAGTTCATAATATTGAGCCTACATGTTGACAAACAGTGGGGCAGCTATTTTTACCCCTTTCGGGTTGATATAGGTACTCCTTAAATATTATTAAATGATTGAAATATTCCCAATTAGTGAAAAATGTGGATTATTAAACAATAAGATTTTTAATTCCACGAATCTAAAGAACTATAAGAAAATGAAGTATAACATGAGCATTGCTGCTTAGGCACAGGCCTATAATTCCAGAAGTCTGGAAGACTGAGGCAGGAGGATCACAAGTTTGAGCCTAGCTGCAAAAACTTGTTGACTTTAGAGAGACTTGCCTCAAAATCAAAATTGAAAATGTGCTGGGGAAGTAGCTCTGTGTGAATATTCTTGGGCTCAATCTCCAGCATCACAAAAAACAATCAAAATAATAATCATGTAGATGAAATATGTATTCACTTTGATACAGTAATGTTATTCAAAGTAGACTTTTGAAGTAGAATTAGGAGGGTAGGAATTAAGTGTAAATTGAGGAATGACTATGCCGGCTTGATAAAAGTATCATTAAATGTGTATTGATTGACAATGATGTGCAGGTTTAATGTTTTTGGCGTTTGAATGTCTTCTGTTCTGTGAAATCACAGTGGTAGATCTCACAGAGGTAATAACTTGGCTCTTGTTACAGACCCAGTTGTACATGCACCTGACGAATTACTCTGTGAATAAGCATAACGAGCGATTTGAACGGGATGAAACTGAAGACAAAGGCAGCAAACGTTCCATCAGATGGTTTACAGAATTCCTACAAGAAAACCAACATGATGTTGCTAAGTTTTGGAGCGATATTTCAGTAAGATTATCCCATTCTTCAACTGTAACTGTCTTCTTAAAACCACCAGACATGTAAAATAAAGACAAGAGGACATTACCTTGGTCAGAGACAGAACATTTTCATGAAAGAAATGGTCCTTATGGTGGACGTTGGCAGGAAGGATTTTTCCTGTGAAGGATGGTGGAATTCTAGTTGGAGACAGAAGCGTGGAAGTATAAGAACCATGATAGGTGCTACAGGTTGTCACATGGTATGGGAGAGATGTGTGAGGAGGGGACTTACCTGCTAAAAGGATTGTGGGGCCAAATTTTAAGTCAGAAAAGTAAGGCATAAGATGGTAGGCAGTGGGAATTGATTCCCTTTTTATCAGAAGAGACATATGACTCAAACTGTGTATTTGAAAGATGAATTTTAAAATTAGTGTAGACTACTTCAAAGTGAATATCAGGAGTAGGTAGAGAGGAAACTTGGGTAGCTGGAGTAAAACAGGTTAGAGAAATTCAGAGGTTCCTCTGAAATATTAAGAAAAATGGTAGTGAGAATTGTTTTGGCATTATCTGAAATAGATTAGAAGAAATTTAAGATTTAGAACTTGATTTTAAAGATGAAAGAGTTTTATTCATTTGGTCATTCATTTATTTAGTACTGAACATAAGCCTGTCTCATTGCTCAACTGAATATAAGATACAGCTCCGATCTACAAAAAACTTAAGTGAAGGAGGAAAAATGTACATAAATTTTTAATCAAATCCAATATAGCAGTGGGAACAACAGAGGTATTTATTGAGTTCTGTGCAGTGTAGAGGAAGGCCTCATACAGTCCCTGCCATGGCTTTAAATAGGACTACAAGGAAAAGCTTTCTGGGGACATTAACCATTTAACTGAGGTTATTAAAATCCAGGCATTTGTGATGGTGAATTCCACTTAACGATATGTTGAATTTGAGATGTTGTCTCAGGTAGATGGTCAAACAGGAAGACAAGAGTGTGTTTGAGGGAATGCAGTTGATAATTAAAATCATGGCAGGGAATATAATTCCAAATGGTGAAGATGAAAGAGAAAACAAATGTACAGAGGACCTCACAGGAGCAGCCTTTTATCCATCCTAGCAGGAGTTGCAAGAATACTACTCGAAGTTAAAAGGGTACATCTACTGAAAATATTTAACATGACTAGGACCATGCAATTCAATTTGCTTGCTTTGACAGACAAATAAGATATGCTTTAAATAAATCTATCATGAAAGATGGCCATGGGATTTCAGAGCTGGTTAGACTTGGTTCTTTCTAGTTGAGAGAATTAGAAAGAAAAGTCATTATCATTATATTTATCTTAAGGGTTTTTTTGTTGGCTGATTAGCCACTTAATTTTTATACAACAGGCTGTAAATCCAAAGATATGAAGGTGTTGGGCAAGTAAATTTGGAAAGAAGTTGGATAGAAAATGATAAAGTGAACTGGTAATTATGGCAATCTGAAAAGGATAAGTGATCCTGAGTAATCCTGTTGATCCTCTTGGTGCTGCATGGTAACTTAGAGCCATTCTGCTAATGTGCTAACAGAAGATATAGATGATTTATAATGAATTTATAAAGTAAACTACTAAGTCTTCACCAAAAATGTTTTTAATCTGGATTTCGCCAGGTGCCTACTAACTTGTTAACCTTTCATTATTTCTTCCTAAGAGACTAAATCCATCTAAGCAAAATATTTGATTATGCAAAAGCGTATTTTTAATCTATTTATCACAATACTTCCAAAGACCATTCAGAAAATGACAGTTTGCTATTATCATGGGTTAGAAACTCATTATTATTCAACAGCACCTTATTATAGTTAATGATACCTGGATCCACTGAGTGAACAAATTCTTAGATTAGGTCTGTGGTACCAAAATGGTTTTCTACACTCTCTGGTACATTTCTCGTTTATTAATTTTTTTAACTTCTATGTGAGTTCGATTCTTTGAGGACACCTTTGATAAAACATGGAGCCTGCTGAGCTAGCTTAGTAAGGAATGTGTAGAGAGAATCACTCAGAGGGAAAAAGAGCATCACTACCCTTATAGACATTGGTTTAGGTGGACTTTCCTCACAGAATTGAATGAAGAGAAGATGTGTAATAAGCAAGCCTAACGATAATAAGAGAGTATGGAAATTTGACTTTACGGTTAGAGCCTAATGTATATAACAGTCCCTAAATGGACAGTCTTTGCATCCTTCTTGGTTATTTTTTGGAGTACATATTAATAATCTATAAACTGCCAGTTGAATAATTTTTAACTTTTCCAAGCACTTCATTATCCTATGTTCTACACACACACACACACACACACACACACACACACACACAAACAGTTATTTGAAAGTCTGCTTTATTAAGAATTGGTATATTTTGTTTACAAATCTGTTTAAGCAGAACCAGTGAATAATAATGAAAGAGAATTACCAGAGAAAGATGGAAAGCAATTATGTAGTAAGTTTTTATCTTAATACTTTAGTTTATAAATTCCATGAAGTTAACCTTATTTCAGAGACCTATTTTTTCAGGTGATTTCTGTAAAGAGTAACCATGTGTTTATGAAAACTAGTACCAATCCCTCAGGAAGGAACAGAGCTCTGAGCATCTGTGCTAGTAAGAATGAATAAGAAATCAATAAAGTCAAGGCATGGGTATTAACAGCTGAGTATAATCACTCACAAGGTCACTCATATGGATTGTTTTTTCATATACTTAAGCTACAAATCTGAAAATCAGATTTCAAAGCAAAGACACTATGTTGGAAATTCTCAAAAGCCTTCATGTAATTCCATTTGTGTTTGGTTAAATTGCTCTAACTTTCATATCTTCCTGCAGTTTTCTACTTACTGCCTAACAGCATGCTGTTTTCTATGTAGCAGGAACACTGATTTATAATTCAAAGTCTATTAAATAATATTCTCTCTCCTTCACCCATAGCCTGGTTTTTATATGAATTCTGATTGACTAAAGTTTTAACTTTTTCCCATTCTTGGGTGGTTTCCAAAGATTGATGTGAAGTATTTTTTGTCTCTTATACACTGTGGTTTATCATTAATTTGGTGTCTTAAAGCTTGCCAGGGATCTTTTGGGGCATCTGTGATATATGTCCCCAAATATGAACAGGACTGTGATTCTGAGAGGCAATATGGGTAATGTTTATGCTTACTTTCCTCTTCCATTAATAAATTTCTCTTCCAGCAGGTAGTGTCATATTTGTGTCTGATCTGACTTGTGAAATCAGATTCTAGAGAAATGATAGATGAATGATAATAGTAATAGTTAAGTAGCTAACACACATTCAAGCTTAATTTGTTCTAGGCCCTTGGCTAAGTTTCTCATAAAATCTCATTTTGTCCTTATATCAACCTTTTGCAGTTCACATTTAAGAAAAATGAACCAAATGTTGAGGCTATGAGATTTGACGCAGCTCAGAGGGAGGTAGCAAAGCCGAGAGCCAATCCAGACATCAGAGCCTAGTTCTTCCTGGTCTCTCTCCGCAGTACTGACACCTGCAGAGGGGGAGTTACAGAGCTAATAGATTTTAAGCAAAACTCAGCCACAATAGACCACTGACTTTTAAATCAGCCATTGTTACATCTCAAACTTTGGCAAAACAAACAAACAAACAAAAATTAACACATCCTAACAAAAAGTAACACATCCTAGTAGTAGCATGTATTTTTTCTCAAAGAGTATGTTGACAGCCAATTCTTTATGTGGAAATAGTCTCTTCTCAGATAAACCTGATGAGTTGCAAAATCACTAGTGTATGAAGAAACCAACCCACCCGCCATTCATTCTGCATCTCAAGTTCTTTTGGTCTTTGTTTAAGCAACGGTTTCATAGTGCTGTTTATGGAGTAATGAATTCTCATTGGAATGTTTCTTTACCATCTCCATCTTATTCTAGAGTATTCTTTTGCATATTTAACAACTAAGAGCCATGCTTACCAACTTTTATTTTACTGGTGTTTGCATGCATCTCCTAAAGATGAGACACTATTGTGGACATTGGGAGGGCAATAGACAAGCACTCTGCTTTACAAAAAGAGGAAAGTGTGAATTGGTGCATTAATTTTTTTCTTGTTACTGAGACTCAATACCTGGCACTCATGATTTAAAGAGGAGAGGCTTAATTTGACTACTGTTTGGAGAGGTCAGTCCATGTTCAGCTGTCTCTGAGGTAGAACTGTTGTCATGGTGAAAGGGTGTGATGGGGGAAAGCTGCTCTCCTCATGATGAGCAGTACGTAGAGAGAAAAGGGAGGAGCCAGACAGGGAGATACTCCCTCCACAGGCATGGCCCCAGTGACAGACCTCTTTCAACCAGGCCCCACCTCTGAAAATGCTATGAAATCATTCATAGATCAGTCCGCTTGGGATCCCGGGATCCTCTTATCTTCCCAAATCCCCTGCTCTGAATGCGAGATTTTGATGGACGCTCTAGATGTAAGCCATACTGTCTGGTTACAAGCTGCGTGTGAGTGATACTGAAAAGATTGATTGGGGTTACTTTTCAAATAGGACCGGTGGAGGCTTTTTTGAATATCAGAGAGTCAGATAAGGGGACACAGGAGAATGGGTATTCCAGAAGACGGAAGAGTCAATGCTAAGAATTTGCAGTTGGAGGGAATGTCACTGACTTGAAAAATCCAGAGAAAGTGAGGGTGACTGGAGGACAGTGGGCAGAGGAAGAATTGAATGGAATGAAGGCAATGTTGCTGCAAGCAGTAGGCATCAAAAGTGTTGCAAATCTTGCCGTGATTTTGGTTTGAATGTCTAGGTTATAGTTGTACAAATGTAACAGAGGTACAAGGAAATAAGGCATTAAAAATTTCCTTTGGTTCAATCTCAATAGGAACTGGTGGTAAAGACCCTGATTGTAGCAGAACCTCATGTCCTGCATGCCTATCGGATGTGCAGACCTGGCCAACCTCCAGGAAGTGAAAGTGTCTGTTTCGAAGTTCTGGGTTTTGACATTTTGTTGGATAGAAAACTGAAACCATGGCTCTTGGAGGTAAGGCATTCTTTCAAAAGAGAGGTTATCACAGTACTTATGTTTTGAAACAAACAGTTGTTAAGTGTAGACCTGACACCATTGTCTCAGTAACTGTTTAGAATGAGGCCTGGATACACTTAACAGAATGAATCGTATGTGATATTGCTTTCCCCAAATTAGGATTGAATGAATTTTGAGGTCAGAGATTTCTACTGTAATTGTGGATCTGCTCTTACTGATTTTTTTTTTTGACTAGTTGTCCTACTGTTGTCTCAGATTACGGCTCCTACTACACAAGCTGTCTGGGCTTCTGGTCACTGTACTCTAAGAGTATAGTATCTCCAATTAGTTCATTAATCTGTATTCAGAACTCTAACAGCAGGGTGGATACATTTTTCTCATAATCCTAGGGATTCTTCCAATCCAGCCTGTCAGCTGCGTGCCTTCAGTTTACTTCTCATACCTCATAAGGTTAGAGTTTGTATTATTTTTACCATATAGGTCACCTAACAACATTAAAAATATGGAATAATGTAAAGAAAATAAAAATTCTTTGGAATTTTTTTTGTGTTTCCTGTGTGTCATGTCTTTATTACCCATAGAGAAATTTATGTTATGCCATACCTTATCCAACAATTCTGTCTGACATGCCATCATAGATCTTTTTTTTCAGGGGAAATGAAATATTATTTAGGCAACTATCAGGAAAACAGTGTCTGTATAAATAGTGTTTACTGAATACAATTACTATTTAGGGGATGTATTGCTTTGGACATAATCTTTAAATACTTTTTCTTTTAAATTCATCATCTTTTTTTCTTTAGTGATTCAGAAATAGGAAGTTGCACCTATAACATTAAAGTTTGTATAAGCAAGTTGAGTAATAAGTGAGCTTGAGATATTGAAAATGTAGTTTTTAGAGATGTGAACACTTTAGTAGTTTGATGGTGAAAGAGGAGATAGGAAAAAAAAAAGGGAGAGTGGGGAGAGATATCTCCACTACAAGCAAGAGTGTGTGTATTATGTTTTCAAGCAAATATGAAATATTGCTCTCTGTTTCTTGATTCCTTGGGTCCTCAATCCCACTAAGTCCTGAGGTTTTTTTCTTTAGATTTATCTCTTTGCATGTAGTAATCCTGTCCTGTTCTTGTAGTAATCTTGTCCTGGTCCTGTTACTTACCTTTTATCCATTGATGGAGTAGAGAAGATGTGAAATCATATGCATTAAGAGGAACTAAAAAGATTGCACTGAGTAATGCCTTCATGCATAATTCAGTTACCTTTAAAAAATAACATTTGCCTCACTGGAGCTTTTCATTAGCTTGCTGAAATCATGATTAACTAAATGGTTCAATTCTGTGTGTTTAAAAAAAATTCCCCATTTTATTGATATTCATATATGCAGTACATAATGTTTATATTGATCTTGATTATTTTGTGCATATAGATATTGTGGTAAAATGACGAATCCTTCCCCTCTCCCTCTCTGACCCTCCCACGCCCTCCACATTGCCACCAGCTCCCATTCTTCCCCTAAATTAGTTCTATGAAGTGATTGCAATCTCATATTAGAGAAACTGTTTAATATTTAACCTTCTGCTTCTGACTGTCCAAGATTTTTATGTATTCTTCATTCAATTTTGGTATTTTGTATGCATCTAGGAAGTCATTCTTTTGTTCCCAATTCTCTTAACTTGTTGGAATATAAGTGTTCAAAATAATTCCTTATGCTATTCTGAATTTCTTCAGTGTTCATTATAATTTTACCCTTTTCATTTCTAATTGTATTAATGTGTGTTTTTTCTTTCCTTCGTTTAGTGAGTTTAGTTAAAGGTTTGTCAATCTAGTTTATTCTTTCAAAGAACTAGATCTTTGATTCGTTGATTTTTTATTGTTTTAATTTCAATTTCATTAATTTCAGATCTGATTTTTATAATTTATTTTCTTCTCATGCATTTTGGTATAGATTGTTTTTGTTTCTCTAAGACCTTGAGGTGCATCATTAGTGTATTTATTTGTTTTTTTGATGTGTGTATTGATGGCTATGAATTTCCCTCTAAGTACTACTTCCATTGCGTCCCATAGTTATTGATATTATGTACTTCCTTCATTAGTTCTATGAGATTTTTGATTTTTTTTCTGTGATCCATTGTTTGGTCAGTAGTAAGTTATTTAGTTTCCAGGTATTTGTGTATTTTCTTCTTTTTCTTTTACTGTTAACTTCCAGTTTTATTCTACTGTGATCTGAAAGTAAATAAGGAATTATTTCTATCCCTTTGTACTTATTTAAACATAACTTGTGGCCTACCATATGGTCCATTTTAGAAAATGTTCCATGTGCTACTGAGAAGAAAATGTATTCTGTTGATGTTAGGTGAAATACTGTACAGACTTCTGTTAAGTCCAAGTTTTCTATAGTGTCATTTAAGTATAATATCTCTTTGTGTGTTTTCTGTCTAGTTGATCTGTCTATCTATGATAGCAAAGTAATGAAGTCCCCTACTATAGTTGTATTGGGACCTATATATTCATTTAGATCTAATAATTTTTGTTTTACATAATTGAATCCTCCAGAGTTGGGAGCATATGCATTGATGATTATGAAATCTTCTCGTTCTGTTGTTCCCTTAACCAGTGTATAGTGTCCATCTTTGTCTTTCCTGATCTGTTTTGTTTTGAAGTCTGGTGTGTCTAAGAATAGTATAGCTTGTTTCCTGCTTGTTTCCTGGGTCCTATATTTGCATGAAATACTGAATTTCATCTTTTTATTTTCAGTCTTTGTGTTTCCTTATGGGTAAAGTGTGTCTCTTGTAAACAGTACACTCTGGTGTTTGTTCTTTGATACAGTCAGTCTGTGCCTTTTGGTAAATGAATAAGGCCATTCACATTCGGAGTTAGTATCACGGTGTGTCCTGTCAGCATTGTAATTTCTCAGTGCTATTTACCTGACTTGCTGTCTTGCCAGCTCATTCCCCTCTATCCGTTGGCTCCTTTTCTCTAGGACCATTGGTGCTGCTAGTCTCCCCTTCTGTCAAAGCTTCCTTAAGTGTCTTCAGCAATGCTGGTCTAGTGGTTTCTTTAGTGTTTCTTTACCATGGAAAACTTTAATTTCTCCCTGTATTTTAAAAGATAATTTTGCCGCATATAGCAATCTGCGTTGGCATTCCTGTTCTCTTAACAATTGGATGATATTGCTCCTGATACTTGTAGCTAAATCAACACTATAACCACTCTACTCATAAATTAATAGGTGAAGTATACCCTCACTATATATCTAACTTTACCTATGACTGACTTATTAAAATGTACTATTGATATCAGTAATATAACCCAGACAATAAGAGTGTTGGTGGTGGTGTTAGAGTTGTTGTTTAGAGGAATATTCCTATGGTGGTGAGTGATCTCTCAGTGCTGCTTCTCCAGTCAGAGAGCAGTTGACAGAGAATAGCATTCTAAGCAAGATTCAGATGCATCGGGGAGAACTGTTAGTGAAAGGGAGAGACGGGCACTTCCAGATCTGTAGAAATATTCATGATACTTTGCTTAGATAGTTAAACCAGAGGAGGAGAGATTCAGGAACTATCAGATAAAGAGATAGAAGGAGCTGGAAAGAAAGGGGATGACTGGGGACGCGCATACTAGAAGGAAAAGAAAAATGTAACAAGAAAGAGTATACCGAGAAGAGTCAAAAAAATTAAGGAAACTTGGTCAATTTCGGGAAGAGTAAGAACCTAAATGAAAGAAAGATAAACGCAAAAATGAAACAACAACAACAACCACACCATTAAAACTCAACAGAGCACAAATCAAAACGCACAATATATATATAAAGTTAGGTAACCCCTGTATTACTTGGCTGTAAACATTGTGGGGTGCTGGGTCTCCCAGCTTGGTGAATTCTACTCAGCTACTGATCCTGGGGCTTTCCTCTTTGTCCTTGCTTTGCTTTCAGCTGGTCCTGGCAATCCTTGACATGGATGTGTGGGCCTAGTAGGATTTCAAAGTGGGATCCCGCACAGCGCCCCATAGACCTGGGCCTGGTGCGCAGTCTCTCGGTGGATCTGGCACAGTGCTGGGCAAGCATAGGACTGGGATGGCTACCGGGCAGGTCCTCAGAGGTGCACAAGCTGCCGGGTCTTGAGAATGGCTCTCGGAGAGTCTGGCATGCTCAGGATAGACCTCGGCCTGGGATGGCTTCTAGGAGGGTCAACGGTGGTATGTGAGGGTTTGTGGAGGACTTGGGGCCTTGGAAGGGCTCCCAGCGTCTGGCACAGAGCAAGATATAGCTAGGCCCGGAATGGCTTCTAAGTGGGGCTTTGGAGGAGTCCATGGAGGCGCAAGCTGCTAAGGCCTTGAAAGGGCTCCTGGAGTGTCCAGTGCAGAGGCACAAAATGTACCTAGGCCTGGGATGGCTTTTGGAAGGGTCTGTGGAGGCACACAGCTGCCTGGGCCTAGGAAGGGCTCTGTGTGTGTCTGGCGCAGCTCAAGGTGGACCTAAGCCTGGGATAGCTTCCAGGTGTGTCAGTGGCAGTACATGAAGGTCCCTACAGGGACTTCAGGCCTGGGGATTGTATATATATGTATATATATATATATATATATATAGCTTAACATACTGTGTTTCTTCATTTTTTGTCCTCTCCTTTGTTGTTTCTAGGTCAGTAAGAACCCCTAAAATCTCCACAATAATCCAAACTTTATTTAATAAACATTTAGCTTATTAAAACATTTTAAAGAACCTTTTTAGATCTTGCTTTGTTTTGTTTTTGCTGAAATTATGTTGCTCTGGTTGATATACTCAGTTAAAAGCCATTTGGCGCCCTCAAGTGGAACAAGGTAGAAGGTGCTTCTGAGAACGTGCTAAACTAGCCAACAGGAGAAATCTCAGGTGAAGATTGGTAGTGGCAAAATTAAAGGAACTTTTGAACACTGGAAACATTTTCAGAATATAAAATACTTTGCCCATACTTTTAGTACCTTTAGAGTAAACCCTGTTTAACGTCTTAAGTTATAACCATTGTGTTAAGTCATGGAGATACAAGCATTGGACCTTATGCTTGCCTTGATCTAGTGAAGACTCAAATGAACATTTTATGATAATAGTTGTATTAGAGAAAACAGGAAAACAGCACAAATAATAGTCTGATTAATTTCTTTGTGTACATGTACACATTTGAAAGTTTCTTTTTAATTTCTTTTCAGAAGGAATATTGGAGCCGAGTTTATCGTTGTTTAGAGGGAAGGCTGGGGCGGGGGCTGGAGATGTTAGAGGAAGACTTGGGGAAGCCTACGGATCAGAGGTGACCACAGTAATGTAGGAACCCAGAAGGTGTTGTGGATATCTTGATATGTGTATGGAATGATTGACTTTGTTTTAATAATAAATCTGTTTATGTTTAATGTTGGTGTTGATTAATTTATTTTAAATTATTTTCATTTTTACATTTTTTACAAGCTGCTGAGATATAAGATTCTAACATCTAGGGTTTGTCTCTTAGAACTGTGGTAGGAAATGAGAAACAAAGAAAATTTTAATGTCACAGAGGACGCTTGTGGCTGGATGGAACCTTGCTTAATTTTCAGGTTCTTCTGTGAGCTGTTTGTGGTTCTTGTTTTGTTTTTTTTACTTTTGCCATAAAACTGTCTGTCCACATAGTGTTTATCTTCTGTGGATTTGTAGCTTATCTTCTCTTCTTCAGTGATTGCTTTAAAGAATAGCAGAGGGAGATTCTTTAATGGGGAGTAGGAAAGAGAGACACGAAGTTTTTGCACTAAGACCTCAGGATTATCCCTGGTGGGATCGTGGCTGCGACTTGGAAGGGAGTGTCTAAAGAATTGTATAAAGATAGGTAACAATTCAGTGAACCACTTAGTCATTAGTTCCTAAACATATGGATAGTTTCATAACCTTATTGGATGTAGCAGCAGAACTATTATTATCTTATAAATTTCAGATATTTGAATATGTGTGGTTGAAACTTTTTTCCATGTAAAATACATTCCTTTGTCTTTTCTCTGCATGCAATGGGGAAATGCTTAGAGCTTTGAAGCAACAGATTTGTAAACTGTCTTTCTCAAGCTGACGTAGAAGAAATGGACATTCTTGTAATTTTAAAATTATTTCCTTCCTTTTGATAACACATCAGAAATACCGGAGTATATGCATCTCCTTCAAAGTCAGAAATAAGCAAGGATGTTAGAATACAGCATGCAATATCTGCACGAAGGGTGCGCTACACATTCATCAAGATGATGATGTGGTGAAAGATTTTCAAAACACATTGTTAAGAGAAAAACTTGGATTGTAAAATAAAGTATGGCTAGCATAGACATATATTTTAAAAAATCAAGTTTTAACATACACATGCAGAAAAAAGTGATTGCTGTTTACCAAATGGCTAACAATATACTAACTAGAAGAATTATGAATTAAAGAATTATTAATCTTTTGTTACTGGTTTTCCTTCTACTTTCTGCTTTTCTGCAGTGAACCTGTGACATATATTTAATTAGACATGATATTCCTGGATGACTTTCTGATAGAATGTATGCTACCAGTTGTCTGTCCCTTGTGGTAATGGATTTTGGTAATAATCACGAGTAGCATACATTTTACCTGGGATAGTCTAAGTTTTGAACTTGGCAGTGTTCTCACCCAATGTTTTAGTTGGTTAAGTAACTTTTTACTTAATGAACAAAAACCATTCCAGTTAGTTTTTCTATTCTAGTTAATTTTTATAACAACTATAGTGAATCCCAAGACCAGAGGCAGAAACACCAGCTCTACAAAGTTGCTTCTTACTTTCTGCCTTGATAGATTTCTGGATATGATGTCTGAATAGCTAATAGATGAAATGGCTTATTTATTCCCATCAATCCTTATACTGTTAGAAGAGCCCATGAAGCTCCGTCTGCAGCTGTGTTTGAATGTAGCTTCTGAATTATTCAGTTAGTACCTTTAGAAATGAAGATAGATGAATTATGGCTTAGCTAGGTATAAAGAAACAAAACTAATATTTTTGGACAGAAGATGAAGTTATCAGGCAGATCTAAAGCAATAAAAAAGATCTTTCCTGCATGTGAAATATCATACATACAATTATTGCTGTGTCAGTAACATGAATATCACTATCACTGTTCTTTCAAACTTTTTGTCACAATAAGTCACTTTTGATTCCTAATCCTGAAAGCTCCAATGCATGCGGTAATGGGTGGGAGAGAAGGCCCCCTGGGGTGCTCACACCAAAGACCTTCACCTTGGGACAGCCAAGGCAGTAGTGGGGGCTGCTAAGCCAGTTCCTGTGGCAGTGGCACCTGGGTCATCTACCATGTACAGCTCTGAGATTAATTGTAGAGTTCTCCTACTCATTAGAGATACCTTTAGATGACAAATACACATTAATAATATTGGCTTTCCGACCTTTGGCCCTCATTGTTTTCTTTGTAAATTTCAGATTAACCGTGCCCCAAGCTTTGGAACAGATCAGAAAATAGACTATGATGTAAAACGGGGGGTGTTGCTAAATGCGCTGAAGTTACTGAACATCAGGTAAGGTATTCATTCTTCCAAGCTGTAGAATTTTTTTTCCCACGTTTGGCTTGGATAAATCACTCATGTATGAACGTGGTTTGCAATCTTTTTTAATGTTTGTATTTTGAATTTGATTTCCAGCAAACTGAAATTTAGTGACCTGTGAGAGAGTTGTGTGCATTAATCCATCATTGTGTTGTTTCTTCTTGAGAACATAAATGGATTTTTTTTTGGTGATATGCAGTGTAAGCTCCTTCATGATATACTTTATACATGGCGGTTCCATCCTATGTCCTGTTTCTCCCAGCTCTGAACAGTTTTAGGGAGGCAGACTATCTCAGCACTTTTTCCTCAGAGCTTGCCCATTTTCATTGATGACCTATTCTGTCCTCCAGCCTGCATGTCTTTTCGAACTGCCTATCACTCAAATCCCATCCTTTAGTGTGAAATTTTCCTGGACCCCAACTTAGTCTTTCCTTTTCTGAGCTCCCAAAGGAATATAATGCCCAATGCTATGTGGCTTTCCACTTTGTTTTCTCACTTTCTCTTTATACTGTTTTACTTGTACATGGAAGACTTTTTTCTCAAATTGATTAAACATTTTGAAATTAAAATATGTATTTTTGTACTCTTCACAATCCTTTGTACTGTGCTTTATGTATGGTATGTTTCCATACATATTCCAAAGTTTATTTTGTAAACATAATGCCATTAGGCCTAGAAAAATCAAAAGAGCAAGTTGCTTAAGAGACGCCATCACAACTTTGGTGAATACAGATCCTCACATGGAAGGGTCCAGACTTGTCCCTTTGCAACATGGGGGCTAAGAATGAAACTTGAGCTAAAATCTAGACAATTGGTTTTGAAATATTGGGCTTGGGATGTTAGGAAACAATCAAATGTGAAAGAGACTATATAAATAAAGTAATAGCTCTCTTCCCTGTAGTAAAAGGCAAATCCAGGCATCTTATGTTGGTGTTTCTAAATAAAAAAAGAAGAATGTTTTTTATAGTAACTTCTTAAATGTTCATTACAGTCATTAAAATTCTATTTTAGCCTTTCTAAGTGTGCAATTGAATAGAATTTAGGGCATTTTTTTTTGTTGTTGTTGTTGTGGTGCTGAGTCCCAGTGCCTTTGCAGTCAAGTACAACCCCAGATTCATTTTATTATTTATGCTGCCCTAAAAATTATCTTCTGGCTTGTGGGCTGGGGCCTCGAAATATCAGAGCATCAACTCACTGTAATAGAACCAAGAGAAAACGTGGTAAT